>VWZW01008200.1:241301-513614 GCA_013397115.1 Edolisoma coerulescens | reverse complement strand
CCATCCCATCCCATCCCATCCCATTTCATATGATGTCACCCCTCACAACAAAAGCTCAAGGAAAGGTCAGGAGCGGGGTTACATGTGTGGTTATGGTTTCTTTCCAGGTAACCATTGTGAATACTGAGGTCTTCCTTTCCCGGATGTGGCTGGACAATGGCCAGTTAATGAGTGATAGATTCCANTTCCACCCAGTGATATAACATACTTATTTTCAATCACACAGCAGCCATCTCACTGCTATCATATAGTTTTGGCAGTCTCTCCCAAGGTCTCAGGTCAAATGCAGTGTATTTTTGGGGATCATTGTCTTTCAGCATAGAAAGATTAGAAACATCAGAATCCAGGGTTCCAACATCGAGCAGCAGTGAAAAGTGCCTTTTTTTAACTGTTTGCTAAAGTGTGCATCTTTTGCTTCACTTTATCTTGATCCATGAGCTTTCTTGCCCTCTTTCTCTTTTCTCCCCATTCCAGAGCAAATGGGAATGAGCGTGCTCTCAGCCAGTTTTGGGCTACCCAGTGTTTAGAGACCTGGAGATACTGTAGGTAGTCCAGCAAAGGTGGCCACTGAGATGGCAGAGAGACTGGAGCACCTCTCATATAAGGAAAAGCTGAGAGAGCTGTGACTATTTGGCCTGGAGAAGACAAGGTTCAGTGAGGACTCATCAATGCATGTAGGTAGCTGAATGAAAGGTGTAAAGAAGAGGGAGCCAGGCTCTTTTCAGTGGTGCCCAAGCACTGTGGACAAGCTGCAGTGGATACAAACTACAACACAGGAGGTTCCCTCTGAACATCAGTAAACACTTTTTATTTGTGAGGGTGACCAAGCACCAGCACAGTTTGCCCAGAAAGGTTCTAGGGTCTCCCCTCTTAGAGATATTCAATAGCCATCCTGGGAAACTGGCCGTATGTGGCCCTGCTTGAGCAGGGTGTTTGTACCAGGTTTCCTCCATAGGGCCTCTCTATCCTCAGCCAGTCTGTGATTCTGTGAGTGGCTGTGTTGGTGCCTGGCTGATAGTTGGGCCAACCCACCACACCCACTATGAATTCCTAAATGCACACAGAACTTATGGAATCAATGACGGCTGAAAGAAGCTATACATCATCAGGAGTTTCAAAGAAAATTCTGATCTTGTAGAACATGAGTCTTTTTGAAATAAGGCAGGAGAAAGGACCCTTTCCTTACCTCCTAAACTAAAATTATTTGCATACTTTGATTCCTATTAATTGCCTTTTTTTTTTTTTTTCTTTTGCAATGAAATATCCTGTTTCAGTGTGGGATACAATTTCCTTGTTCTGTTCAGTTGTGTGCATCTTGCCTAATCAGATCCCTGCTGGGAGCAGACCTTCAAGTCGTATACCCTGGTTCTGATTCACAATTCAGTTTCACAAACTTAGTCTTAAATATTTAGGCTTCCTACTGGCTATATGGATAAGATTTGATATCTTGTGACAAATGGAATCTAACTAGATCTCTGTCCCCTTACAGCCCTAAGCTCTAAGACATAATTTTTCTGGCATCAAATCTCAGAACCAGATTGGAGAATTATCTCCAATTTAAAAAAAAATATTATAAAGATTTAGAATCAATTACAATCAGCTATTTTGTGTCTGTGTACGGCTAATAACAGGTACTGTCACAGATATGACACATTACTGACATGCTGTTATTTCTCTCATCCTTTGGAAACAGGATAGGAATAGACTGAGGAGATGGAAGTGTCTCTGCTTTTTTGACAGAAAATTATTGTACCTACATCAAAAATATGTGTCTCTTCATTTTACCCTACTTAGCTCTCTTTGTTGAATTGCCCACTTTCCTGATTTTCCTGCCCTCTTGCTTTTACATGCATAAAGGTACTTTGGGAAAACCTGTCTCTTCCACTGGGAAATCAGCACTGGCAAATTAACCACTATTTGGCAACCTTTCACAGATGGTGCCAGCAGAATTTCAGCCTAAGTCAGTAAGAACAAGGCAATTCAAAAACATTAAAAATGCATTGACAGCAAAGAAATAAAAGCAGCCACTCAGGTACAAGCCAGAATAGCTAAAAAGCTTTTGGACAAAACCAGGGTTTTTTTTCTATTAAACACCTTATTTTGCACAGAGAAGTTTGTAAGTAAAGAAAGGCATAGCAGTGCATTCTCTACTCAAGCTATTTTTTGGGAAAGAGGGTTGTAATAGTTTTGTCTGAAAAAAACTGGCATCAAAATAAACATTGAAACCTACTGAATATGTTACTAATTTTTATTTTATTCACGATGATTTCAGGTCTCGTCTATCATTTAACAGTCTTCTGAAAGCTATTGTCTCTCACACTCAGACATAAGAATTTCATCTGCATTTGCAAAGCCATCCATTATACATGAAGAGCTGTGCTGTGACTGCTGTGGGGGAAGGGATTAGCAAGTGTGTAAGGCAGTTCTATAAATATTTGTCCTGAACTGGGACCTCATTATGGTGTTTGCTACAGGAATGTAAAATACTACGCTTTCTGCCCATTGGTTCCTTTAGGAATGCATTTACTGCTGGTCTTAAAAAGTCCTATTTTTTTCTACATTAGTATTACCCTATTGTGGATTTTTGGTAATTCCTAGCTTTTTGAAATGATGGAATTCCATCAGCTAAAAGTGTGTATTACATATGAATATATAAAAACCAGAAAAATTATTTAATATCTATAATAGATGTGATAGATTAGGATTTGATAAATCATTTATAAATGAATTTTGCTTTCTTGACAACTTAGGTGATTTCAGTGTTTCCAAGTGCAATAATTTTTAAATGGTTGCTGGCAGGCAATTTATTAGGATGTTTACTTGGTATTTAAATTTTCCATATTTAGCTGGGTCTTCTGCTATCTTTGATTTGAAACACAGAGTGAATAGGTAACAGGATAAAATTCCTTATCTCGGATCTTTTGAGAGTTGTGTCAATTCCTGGTGAGATACATGAATTTTCTAATCCATAACTGTATGTTATCATAGAACAACCTGGTTGTTGCATTGCAAGTTAGAATTTTCTGTCTGAATAAATCAGAAAAATTCACAAATCTTAGGTGTGGGAGGAAACATTATAACTTAGGAAGGCTATGTCCTGCAGTCCTCTTTTGTTCTTGTTTTCTGTTGCCAATTTTTTTTTTTTGTTTACCCTTTCTAAAGTTGGTTCCTGATATATTGATTGAAGAGAATGCTCATACACTTACTCGGCCTTAATTTCACCAAGATAAGCCAACTGGGCCTTTTTACTTTTGTCTCTCCATGCCACAGAGCCCCATTCTATGTCTTTTTAACAGCAGTTCCTTAAGAATTCTGTGTTTCTTTAAGTGCCATGACCAGCTTTTCATAGGGTTTTCTCAATAAGCTCCTTCTACCACTTTTTAGGTTGGTTACCATTATGTGGTATGCCTCAGAAAAGCTACACAGGCAGAATGAGGGGAAATATCCCTATCTGCCTTTTTCACAGCCTGTGCATTAGCAGTGGGTCATAGTCCTACTGACAAATCAGTTATGGTCATCTTTTAATGTTCCTTTGACATTTTCTGCTGGCTAGCCACGACTTTATTGCAGAAATTAATAGCAGTCATTGAATAGATGACCTTTTAATTGTGATACTCCATTTGTATAATTCTCGCCTACAAGAGAGCTAATTTTTCCTGTAGGATATTTTCACCTTCTTTGGTACCGGTTGTACTGCTATTATTCGATTTTAAGAACACTTTACATCCCTTTTACACAATTTTTTCTTTTATCCCTTTATCCAGTTCCAGCAGTACTGACCAGACTCATCATTCAGGCCCAGCTTTAATGAGCATCCTGTATTTCATGGATATGTGGAATTAACCGTGGAAAAGCTATATCAAATAGTCAAGCCTAGCACCACCAAATAATGTAAAAAGTAATTAAACTTCTTCTGATGTTGAATTTAGTTTAAAGAACTTCATCTTTACAGTAAAAACTAACTGCAGATCTCAGGAAAAATGTCCTTTTTTTTCCCTAGAACTCTGTTCTGTTACATATCTAAATTAAATCTCTTACTTCATGTGTGAGACTTGGTAAGTTACAAAAATTACTGGAGGCATTTTTTCTGACAGTCATAACTCAGGTAAAAAAAAATAGCATGCAGAAATCAGTAATAGGCAATTTGTCTAAATCATAATTCTATGATTCTAAGTATTACAGGAAGAGGAGGAGATTGTTTTTCCCCCAGCTAATTAACCAGCCTGTTTAGGGAATATTATTGTAGGTTGAGTGATAAGAATATGTAAATCCCATATCCTTATGGGAGCTACAGTGTTTCTGCTTTATAGGGGAGATTTAATCTTGTTCATCCCAAACACGTAGAAACAGTAAGACATATACTCTCAGTGATCACTGTATCCTGAAGACTCTATATGTCTACAACCTGCAGATTATTTCCAAATGTCACAGCTTGCAAGGTTCTTCTTCTCCAACACTTAACAATTATTTTGTTGTTAGTTTAGGACTCCTCAGTGGCCAAGCCAATTCCCTTTCTGCAAGGAGAAAATTCTTCCAGGGTGGCAAAAAGAAGCTACTCAGGCCCAAGTACTGCTTATGTTTTTTTAACAAGGTGCTTATATTGTTTATGATATAGTCTTACAGTTAGAACACAATCTGGTTTTGTATAAACCAATATTTTTTTGAGTTGTGAATTATTCGAAAGGTGAATCGAAACACCAGTAAAGTGTTTGCCCAGAAATGTAACTTTGACATAAAAACACAAAAGTGCTGGTATGGCAAATTAAAAGAGACTGCATCCAGAAATACAGAATTCTCAAACACTTATCATTACATTTTCACTCAGAAAGAAAAATATATTAATTTAGCCCAATTCATCCACCTTTTCCAGAAAAAGTATTGAATTTATGGACAGTCACATAGTAACAGAAGGATAGAAACCTGAGAATAGAATTGATAAGAGAATTTTTTTTTTTTTGGTGAGGAAAACCATATAAAATGGATTTGGACAAGGCTATGGATGCTTCAGGAATTCTGTAGTCCCTGGTTAAATTCTTAGTTTTATTAAGAGGTTTAAATTTTGTGAATCTACTAAATCCATCCCTATCTCAAAGGAAGCTGACACTCTCTCTGTATAAAAAAAGCAGGATGTTGTAGAACCTTGTGAGATATTATATGTGCTATGCTTGAACCACAGATTTATTTAATTTACATGTATTCTTTTATTAACTGAAATAAGAACACGATTTTTTGAAACGTACAAGAACTGATTTACACTCTTAAATAATAAAACTTATGAACATCAAACAGTACATTGGGAGGCAATATAAGCATGCCCCTAAGAGAGAAACTAGAATATTATAGGGAAAATTAAATTTCTTTAAAGCACCTTTTATACTTGAAATCTCAAATTTTTGTGTGAATATCCCCTGGGTTTATCTAGGAAAGCTAGTTACCATGTATCTTTGCATAAAAGAAAATTAGGAGCCATTTCATTGGTAGTTTTACAGGGAGTGAATGTTTCATCCAAATTCTCTGTACAGTCTGACTTCTGGTATTGTGTTTAAAACCAAATTCCAGTAAATGGAAAATTATTTTCTTTTCATGTTTGCTTAATAAGATGTTAAGTTTTTTTGTTTCTGAAAACGTTTGTACTTATCTCTTATCATCTTCTATAACCACACGCATTGACCTTGTCGAGGTCTAATCCCAGCTGGCAACTAAGCCCCACTCAGATATTCAGTCACTCTCCCCATGTCAGGATGGGGGAGGGAACCAGAAAGGCAAAAGTGAGAAAACTCACAGGTTTAGTTTAAGACAGTTTAATAGGGAAAACAAAAGCCACACAGGCAAACAAAACATGTCAAGTGCCTGCACCACTTCCCAGCAGGCAGGTGCTCAGCCATCTCTAGGAAAGCACAGCTCCCTCACAAGTAACGTTGACTTGGGAAGACAAACGCCATCACTCCAAACATCCCCCATTCCCTCTTCATCCTTCAGTATTGTATACTGAGAATGGCTCCATATGGTCTAGAATATCCCTTGGGTCAACTGGGGTCACCTGTCCTGGCTGTGTCTCCTCCCAAATTCTTGTGCATGCCCAGCCTTCTTGCTGGTGGTGTGAGGAGCAGAAATGGCCTTGATGCCGTGTAAGCACTGCTCAGCAGTAATGAAAACATCCCTGTGGTTTTGGCACTGGTTTAGCACTAATATAAAACACAGACCCATACTAGTGACTATGAAGAAAATGAATCCTATCCCATCCCAAACCAGCACAGTCTCCATCTCAGGACATCAAAAAATCTGACAAAAGAAAGGTTAAGATGTAAACTATCTGAAGGAACATTTATTTTTGGTAGTTGCTTTTTAGGGGAAGCACTGGGCAATGTGAGTCGTTGATCATGGTTAATATTTATGTCTCCTCATCCCTTCTGAGTTTGTACAGGAACACAGTGAGTATGATTAGAAATTAATAAGTAGACATAATAAACATACACTTTATATAAAAGAAATTTTCAGACCTTAAAATTGTATTGAGGAAGACCATCAGTTCTTCAAGTATTATTTGCTTGGCGTGAAATCGCCAGAGCACGAAACTATTCCAATTTAATTCCAAAGTGAACTCTGACTTCTTTTACCTTTGATTAGTCTCAGACAAAAAGAAGTTCCACCACTACTGGAAATTATATAATTAAGAGCTCCTCCAATATAATTAAGAGTCCTCATGCTTAGATTAAATGAAATTTATTTCATGGTGAAAGCACTGAAATCTAGAAAGTGAAAGGGTCAATGGAAAAGAAAATGAAATTAAAATACCACCACCCCCCCACCCCCACCCCCCGGTTGAATTTTTTCCTTCGCTGTGATTCGTAGTAAGGCTTTAGAAAGCTGCTAAGGTCTTCAAAAGGAACATTAAATTAACTGTTGACTATACTGAGGACTTTTTCACTCTTTTTGTTAGAAAATGTATAAAAGCTACAAAATTTCAAGGAAGACAATAAAAATAATTAAGAGTGTAATCCATATGATTGCATCACCAGCTATAGTATTCATAAATTTTCCTTAAATAAGATGTCTAATGGTTAGTACAGGGATTGCATTTGCTATCATATCAAAGTCTGATCTTGTGACCTCTGAGAATACAGGATTCCTTTAATTATCTCTCCTGCTAATCAGAATATGCCCTTATTCTCCTTTAATGAAAAGCAAGCCTGTGTTGCTGGGCACTGTCTTCTCCTCCCTTTCTTTTGAAACTCTTCTGCTACTGAAGCTTAAAACCAAAGCCATCAAAACACTTGGTACAATTTCTCTCCTGCAGGGTAGCCAATCCCTGTAGTTTTATGTCCTAATTCTTCACCCAGAACATTTTCACTATTATCCTCAAATTTTGACATAAATATATTTTTTATTTTCTTAAATATCAGTGAAGATCTTCATACAGTGTTTCAACCTGTTAAGCGAATGCAAGCTACTTCAGGCCAGCATGTTTTCTTTAAGAATTTCCTTTTTCTGTTCAAATTAAAACCTTCAAGAACACACCATGAAATGTGAGAAAATATTACAAAAATACAATAGATATGCACAGTAGTTAGAGCATTTTTATCCCCTTCTTTTCATCACTTTCCACCTTCTAAACAGAGCAAAAATTACAAGTTCTTTTTCCCTGGTTAGGGAAAATTGCACTTCAAAATTATCTCTGCTTTGTAGGAATGTTGCTCACTTCAGGATTATTTATTGAAATAAAAGAAAGTTTTAATTCCTTCTCTTGTATTATGGAGCAATCTAGAATACTGTAGATTTTCATACCTTTCCTTATTAATACCTTTTACCTTCTAAGCCATATATGAAGATCAACAAGTTTTTTCAGGTGTTGTGTACAGTTATGAATGGGACATATTTATGTCAACAGTAATTGGTTTGGGCTTGATGCTTCTCATTTTGTAGTCTTCAATTAAATTTGTAGCATTAGTCATCCTTCCATAGTTTCAGTTAAATGTTACAATGACTTTGTACAGTACATGTCTCTTACAATAGAGTTTTACAAAGGATTTCACCCTTTTTTATGTATTGGTAAGTGTGCTTTTAAGTCATTCATGTCATTTTGAATCAGTCAGGGACTGAAATTCAAAAGAGGAATACCAAAGATCTCAGTGAGAGCTGGAGCACCGCCTGCACCTGTACTATCCCAGGACCAGAGGTGCACAGCAACACATTCCTGCCCTCTCAGCTCAGACTGCCCCAGTCCCTGGGGGTAATGGGACCAGTTTAAAGCATCCAAGATAAATGCTGGACATGAGAGAGGGTATGCTTTCCCCAGGGTAAGCAAGCTCTGACTTCCCAAAACCAAACTAGTTTCTCATCATGGACTCAGTAGATTGACAGTTTTAATGGATTCTGGTGCACACCTAAGCTTAAAAAAGCAAAGCATATTCATTCCCATTTCCAACATATGTCAAAAGCATTATACAGTCTCTTCCACTGCTTTTATGTTAGCAAATAATGTTTACCTGCTATTTTCTTCACTACTGACAAAGACAGAGAATGGAAACTTTCAAACTACTTTTTTTTCTAAATAAAAATGATGAATACCCAAAGTTTATTAAGAAATATTTATAATGTGAAGTCATATCTATCGGTTCACACCATTTTCTACAAATGAGTTTTCTTTATTCTTTTTTTCCTGTTTCACCAAAGCTTTGTGAACACAATAGGTAGTCAAAAATGATGATATTTTTTTCTCTCTTCCATGGCAACATTTTATCAAAAACTGAGTAGGGAACGAAAATGAGACAAGCAGACAAAATAATTAGAGAGAAAACAATTTGAGGTACCTCTGAAAACAGACTGTCTATAGCTAATTTAAATTCCTTAAATTTCACAAAATTCATGCCATAAACTATCTACCATCTCCCAGAAGGAATATTAATTTACCTGAATTTACATTCCATTGTCTAAAAATTGTTTGCAGTATTATTTAAAATAAAGCTAATCATTTTGTATACCAAACAGAGAAAACAGACAACAGCAGTGGTATTAATGTGCAATGTAAATACTTTTGAAAATAATGTTTTGGATTATTAGACTTCAGCTATCTCATTGTGCAATATTAACTGATACACACTTACTTTTTACATTTAGGAATATTCACAGTCTTCTTTCCATTATGATAGAACAACTTGCATTATGTTCCCAAGTGGAGCTATAATGCAGTTGGAGAAATAATAATTTCAAGGAGTGACCTGCTAAATATATACAAAGACATAACTGAGTTGAGTATTGAATCATTATTTCAATTATTTATTTTTGTCTCCAGTAGTAAAAGGATGTCATATATGTGCCTAGTATAATGCTAGTATAGTAGAATATTAAAACTTTAAAGTTATTATTAAAATATGAAAATAGTTTTATGTTTAAATATTAAATGTTTCATTTTTACCAGTGGAAAACTATTATCAATAGTTATCTTTTAATTTCAGTTGGCTCAATCAGGCTATTTTCCCTCCTGAAATGGAAAATCAATTACTACAGGATTTGTTCTAAATTAAAGCAAATATCAGATGTAGCAGTCACATCATGAGATTTAATAAAACCAAATGCAAGGTGCTGCACCTCAATCAGGACAACACTCGGTATCAACACAGGCTGGGGATGAACGGATCCTGAGCAGCCCTGCCGAGGAGGACTTGGGGGTGCTGGTGGGTGAGAGGCTGGACATGACCCAGCCATGAGCACTCACAGCCCAGAAAGCCAAACATGTCCTGGGCTGCATCCAAAGCACCGTGGGCAGCAGGGCCAGGGAGGGGATTCTGCCCCTCTGCTCTGCTCTGTGAGACCCCACCTGGAACACTGCATCCAGCTCTGGGGTCCCCAGCACAGGAAGGACATGGACCTGTTGGAGGAGGGACACAAAGATGAGTGGAGGGATAGAAAGGCTGAGTGAATTGTTTGTTCAGCCTGGAAAAGAGAAGGCTTGATGGTGACCTACTTGTAGCCATCGAGTAACTGAAGGGAGCCTACAAGAAAGATGGAGAGGGACTTTACAAGAGCATGTAGTGACAGAGCCAAGGGGGAATGGTTTCAAACTGAGAGACAATAGGTTTTGATTAGATGTTAGGAAAAATTCTTTACTGTGCATGTGGTGAAGTGCTGGAACAGGTTACCCAGAGAAGTTGTGGATGTCCCATCCTTGGAAGCATTTTAAAGCCTGGCCGAATTGAGCTCTAAGCAATCTGCTCAAGTGGAAGGTGTCCCTGTCCATGGTAGGAGGGTTGGAACTTCCAACAATAACCCTGCAAAATGTCATCTTTCAGTTACTATTTTCACATGAATTAGGGTTCTGTCAATATTCAATTGTTTCTTTAGTTGTTTCCGGTTTCTCTGCAGGAACTCTGTTCATCTCGTCTTTAAAATACTGCTTATAAGAGTGAAATGAGAGGATATGGAATTTTTTAGGGTTTCTGAACGGTATTAAGATATATTTTCCTTTTTCATACAGCTGAGCTGCTTCTCTCACAGGAGTGAGATGCTTGCACCCTATCCTCCCTCTCTTCCTAACTCAAACCTGATTTGAACGGAAAAGAAAAGCTATCTAAAACCCATATCCCTCCTTCTTCACTCCCCAACCTGTATAATATATACCAGCTAGGTAAGAAAGCAAAAATTATTCCTTAATCTAAACAGAAAATCACGAAGTATTCACAAATTCCTTCCAAAAGTGATTTCTGTGCTTCACCTACCACTTGGAGGATAGAAGCTGACTGGGATAATGGCCTTTACCTAGACAAACAGCCATGTAAAGTTGTACCTGGAACTACTTTACCTGAAATCTAGCAGGCTACTTAGGATCTCAGGAGATGTTATGTGCCACAGAAAGAACCCCTACCTTTTGCCCCACTTTTCCAAAACAAGGAATCTAGCTTTTCCTAGTTGCATCCCGATGTAAAAACGACAAACCTGTGGCAATAATCTGTATTTCAATATTTTTTTTCAAAATTACTGTAATGACATTTTCCATTGGCCAAGGTTTTTAGGATTTTCTATTTTCCCCATATTCCCTCATTTGTCTTCCTCAAATCTAATTTTTCACCCCTTCCTTAGTGCTAAACTTCCCTGAGTTTGAGGCTGCAATATTTATTTAAGCAATACTAGCTATTGAGGCTACACTTGTTTGTTCAAGGACCAAACTTGAAAGCAAGCATTTTAAATTCATCAGATCTACTTTGGCTGTTCTATAGGGTCAGTCCTGTAAAGCTTCCCGTCCTCCCACTGTGGTTCTGGGAAACTGTGACTTGTGCTGACCTCTGTAGGTGTCACAAATTAAGCTTAAGGCTCACACATGCACTTCACAAGAGTGTTGTAAGGATTAATTAGTTACTGTTTAGAAAGAGCTTCATAAAAGTAAAGTACTACACATTATTGTCACATTAAAGACAAGCTGGAGCCCCTTGGACAGAGTTATTGTATTATATGGGCTCTTTGTGCAGATAATTATACGTCATAAGATATTCATAATTATGTCAGTAATTCAAGTTACTCAACCCACATTCTGCATGAGCAGCTCCAGCTGCTATGTGATCCATTAAAGGTGGGATCTCCATGTGTTCAGAACACAGTTTCAAACCAGTCTAATGCTTGAAAAATGTCTGACCAGAGAATTGGGATATCTTTATAAAACTTTAGGTGTGGGTCTGTGAGTATCTGTGAGCATCACCACCCATAATTTGTCAGACCAATTACTAAGGAAAGGGTGTTATTTCCTTACAGATTGCTATTTTGACAGATATTCAGAGATACCAATAAATTAAGTTGAAAAGCTTAAAAATACTGGCAGGACATGATGAAGAAAAACTTTTTGTTTGGTTGGTTTTTTTTAATTTTTGAGTGTCTCATTGCTTTCTCTTTTCCATTTCTAGCTAGGGTTTTCCTTTAGTCTTTAGTCTTTAAACAGTCAACTTTTCATGACAACACTGCAGTTTTTTTAAGGAGTCTGCAGATGAAGCAGAGTGAAAGGACTTGAATGAGTTCTTAGAAAAATGTTTTTCTACTTTTGTTTTTTGCTGTATGTATTTACAGTTTTTGAAATCTGGCTTGAAATCAGCATCTTTTTTAATCAATTTAATAATTCTGAATCATGTTTACAAA
This sequence comes from Edolisoma coerulescens, assembly GCA_013397115.1. NCBI lineage: Eukaryota > Metazoa > Chordata > Aves > Passeriformes > Campephagidae > Edolisoma > Edolisoma coerulescens. The sequence goes on along the minus strand of VWZW01008200.1, from coordinate 501,494 downwards.
GGATCAGGCCAGTGAGATTTTTTTAAAAAATCTGTAGAAAAGGATAATATCATAAGCTATCTTGAATTATTCATTTATTCAAGCAGCAGGTAAATGTTTCAGTCTTTACTCAGGAGTTAAAACTATCATAGGGAATACAAATCTCAACATGAAAATCTTATTTTCTTCCTGTATTAAAACACATATATTTATAATTACAGTACTACTTTGGTACACTGCAGATCTGGGGTGCATTAGGAAGGGCATTGCCAGCAGAGTGAGGGAAGTGATCCTGCCCCTCTACTCAGCCCTGGTGAGGCACATCTGGAGTGCTGTGTCCAGCTGTGGGCTCCTCAGGACAAGAGAGACATGGAGCTCCAGGAGCAGGTTGAGCAGAGAGCAACAAAGATGGTTTAGGGACAGGAACATTTTAAAAAGCAAAGGCTGAGAAAGCTCAAGAAGAGAAGACAAGAGAAGGGATTTTATTGATGTCTGTAAGTATCTGAAGGGATGGGGACAAGTAGCTGGAGCCAGGCTCTTGTCAGGGGTGCCAAGCAATAGGAAAGAGGCAATGGGCAGAAACTGATGCACAGAAGGTTTCACTTGAATGTGAGGAAGAACTTCTTTACTGCCAAGGAGTCCGAGCACTGGAACAGATTGCCCAGAGAGGCTGTGGAGTTTCCCCTCACTGGAGGTATTCAAGAACTATCTGGACACAATCCTGTGCCACATGCTCTGGGATGACCCTGCTTCAGGGTGGGAGCTGGGCCAGATGGCCCATGGTGGTCCCTCCCAACCTGACCCATTCTGTGGTTCTGTGGTTCTATGATAAACTGAAGGGGCTCCAGATACAAACCTGATTTTCAGAAGCAAGAACAACTTACAGAAAAACAGATAGCTGGTATTTGCCCATCATGTTAAGACCACAGGGCAAAGCCACCCAGATAGGCTAAAAAATACCTAGCTCTGAACACAGGTTAGCTGAACTCAAGGCCATGTGAGATGCAGAACTTGTTAGAGCTGCACCACAGTACTTTTATTCTTAATTTCCAACTTTTTGTTAAGTGATTTTCAATAGTAGGTTTTCTGCAATATTTACAAGCATGAAAGTACATGCTACTGAAATTTTCTGTCAATCTATTTATTTTGACAGTCAATACATCAGAAAAAAAAAAAAGATTATTTGTTCCTTGTCAGGAAACAGCACTGAGAAACAGGTGTGGAACACTTTTCAAAAGCAAATATTTGTTAAATTGCACTAAGATTTCAATACATGAATAGATGCTCAAAATATCTAATTTTTTTTTTAATTTTATGGAAAAGTTTAGATCTGAACAATTGCTACCATATTTTCACAGTATTGAATGGGTCAATACAATAATGTGTTTAACAGACTTATGAGGCAATTTTCCAAAGTACTTGGTGGCTTAAATGTGCTTCAGTAAGAGTCATAGAACTTAATCATGTCCATCACTGGAAGGAGATATGATTTAATGCTGAAATCTTCATTAAAAGTCTTCCTTTTTATTATATAGTAACTCAAAGTAGATCAAAAAGGAGCCTTCCAACTTTTATCATGCATGGTATTTCCCTGAGTCTGCAGCATGAGGAAAAAGGCAGCAGAAGGAATCTGATATTCCCATCATTACTTTACCATAAACACATAGAGGCTTGCAGTAACAGGAGCACTGAATTCATTCAGGAAGAAAGCACTAGTCAAACAAGTGTAAATAGATCTTTCTGCAACCAAGAAGGAACATCTTTATTTTCAGTTTACTGTTGTTTTAACTGTAGGCAGACAGGAGTGACCCAACAGCAGGACAAGTTTTGGGAAAAGGCTTTACTTGTTCTTCATGGATAACAGCTTTCTGAATTGCGATGAATAGGCAAAAGCTTCCAAAATTCTGCCCCTGAGTTTTTCCTTGAAAGATATGGAAAGAAGAGGGTTTTTTTCTTTTATCAATTTTAATTCTGAATCCAAAATATTTCAAAAAGAAGAATTCTGTTTACATCCATCTTACTCTGCATTCTTTTAGAGCTTGGTCAGAGTCTTCCTGCAAGATTGAGTACATCATAGGAGATGGAGTTTGAGTCTCATATGAGCTTGAAGAAAAAGTTACCTAAATATACCTAAATAATAGAAGTAGAGAAGATTTTTTGGGGAAAAAACCAAATTCAGAACCAGAAAAGAATAATAATGTATGCTGATATAAAGAGATACTAACTCAAGTTCTCATCCCAGATCCTGGGAGCTGCAGAGAAAATGGCATTACAGCTGCTCTTCTTAACACCTCAGGACTTTTCCAAATAATGAGATTTGACAAAATTGATTTCAGCTTTTTGTTTCAGAAGACAAGATAAAATGTCCTATTAAAAATGTTTACACATGCCTATGATGCATTTCCCTTCCCCCAGCTTCTGTTTTTTTGAACCATAGTTCCCAAATATGATTGTTAAGAAGATTTATTTTTCTCATCAGATCATTAACAGTAATGTAGAATAGCTCCACTTTATTATTCCCAAAGATATATGTGCTGAATTTTTCACATTGTTAATTTGTATTTCACAAAAAAATTGCTGTAAAAAGAATCAATGGTTTGTTTGATCAACACTTCCCCAAACTCAAAAACTATTCACTCCTTCTCTTTGGCCACTTTATCAAGAAGATATTTTACAAGTTCCTACAATAAGCATGAATTAACATCCAGCATCAGTACACTCCTAAAACCATGAACATAATTTATTCAGTAGCTGCTGTGGATAGGAGTAATAAAATCTACCGAACAAAAGTTCAAGTAATATCAGAAGATGCTTCATCAGCATTTTTCTGATTATCTACCATAACCTCTGGATGAATAGCCACGATTAACATCTCTAATACTACTTGCTATAGAAACAGACCAGATCCATATTAATATTAAAGTAACATGGAGAAAGATAAGATAAAATCTATCAAGAAAATGTTACTTTTTATAATTTGCACAGGAGTGATTAATGAAAGCGCGACAAATGTTTTGCAGGGTGGTACTAGGCTACTAGCAAGGACCGATATATTCTCCTGCAGTTCTGCCCCTATAATTCTTTATTGATTATGGTGCTAAACCACTGAATGGTATACTGTCAGTTTTGTACCCATAGGTACACAAGAATTATTTGCTAGGCTGTTGCACTGCTACAAGAAGAACCTATGCAGAACAAGTGAAATTCAATAATAACTTCCCTCTTTCAGACAGCACTCTTCTGGGTTTTGTGGTAGGCTTCCCTGTGTGTCAGACACTTCCCAGATTATTACAGATGTTTTTTCAGATACCAAGTATCTGAGATGTCTTCTCAGATAATAGTCATTTATCACAGCTGTAGTGTGGCAAGCTCGAAGCAAGAGCCCAGCTCTCTTCCTGACAGTCATTTTGAGAGCAGGTCTAAAAAGGGATCCAAACGTTCAGAGATGCAGAACATTTTCTAGAAAATGAAGAAACCTTATCCCATTTTCCCTGCAGAAAGAATTGCCAGGGACTGTTGAGAAGTAGTACTGACAGTGCAGTGCAACAGTTGCTTAATGAGAAAGTGCTGCAAAGCTGTTTTTAGAGATGAGCAGCACTCTTAGGCTAGCTAGTAAAGATTAAAATCCTTAGCACAAATAAAGTTGTTGAACAATGTTTCTTTTCTGCAATATGGCATAAAATGAAGCAATCAAGACTGTAAGACGTGAAGACATCAAGTCTGTATTAGGAGGTGCTTGGTCTGTTGGCATGGAAGAATAGGAGAAAGTAGCCTCTAGGCAGCTTTTTCTTACACCTTTAAACTTCTTAGTTGGAGAAAAAAATGAGATAGTGAAAGAGAATATAACAGGATACAAGCAAAAAGGTACAAGAAAAGAAAAAAGGTGAGTTTCAGGTAGACAACTTGCATGAGGCAAAGTGACAGGTACTAAACTAGAAGAGTAACTAAAATGCCTGAAGACCAAAGGAGGGCAAGAAACACTGGCACAAAGCTTTCATACTTTGTTGTATAGATCTGTCACTGAGAGCAGATTGAACGTGGGTAAGTGCTATAAAATGGGATGAGAAGAAGCATTGTCACATTCTCTTACTTGTCGTATCATTTATGAAAAATAATAATTCATATGTCCACCAATCTTCATTTGAACAATGACCAATCTTTCCTTTAAAATTAAGGCTAGATTTTCAACACAAAGGAAATAAGGAGAAAAGATCTAATAGACACCAAAGTATGATGTAGATATACTTCCCAAAGACTAAGCCCCGGTATTCAAAATTCAAAACAATTTCCCAAGTGAAAAAGTTTACATGGTAAATCTTTTTTTTCACAGAACGGTGAGGAAAGAGAGAATAGGAGGGGGAAACTTATGCTCTGGCCATTTCACATTTCTTTCTAAAATTGATAAAATTGATACAGCTGAAGCTGCTGTTTTGAAACCATGAAAGTGGAAGTCATTGCTTTTCATGGATTCAATTCCAAGATTTTTTCTGTAGAGTTACAGGTGGGGTACTGCAATCCAATTTTCAGGTCAGTGAGCTTTTTAGCTGTAGACTAGGAAGACAAAAAAACGAAAAAAAACGTGGAAAATAATGACCAGTTATGAGGATCCTGATGAAGGAACCAATGGTTTTAGGAAGTCCTGATATAAAACTCTGTCAGACAATAACATCCTCCATAGAACTCGAGCTTGATAATAGCAACCAGTCAGGCAATTGCCATATTCTTCTCATTGTGAATAAATACTGATGTGGTTATAACACAGACAACTTTTTATGGAAGTCACAGTCTTAAAACAAATAGATAATGTGCTCCAGAGGCAATATTGTACAATCCATTGTGATTTTGAGAAAGAAATAATTATATACTTAACCAAGTATTACTCCTTAAGAGTAGTATTTAGAGGTACAACCTACAGAACAATGATTGACTCTTCACTGCAATCAGTGAAGAGATTTAGTTTAGACTCAAAATGCTTTGAGTTAGATAAAACAGAAAGACACTTGCCCCGGGAAGATGAGAATTGCAACTGATCCCAGCGGTGAAAAACCTTAGCTGTATGCTTGAACCCTGAGTTTGGTGTCAATCATTATTTTCAGCATCCTTTGGAGTTAGAAAGTTTGCTTCAGAATTGCAGCCCTGACTATTGTCTTCAAAACAAAATGATAAAATCCCTCAGAGGGGCAATTATGAATCGTTATTTCTTCTAAATCACGTTAGAATCAAGAGAGCATGACAATGCTTCATCCCATCCCTTTTTATAGCACTTACCCATGTTCAATTCCTTCACAGGGACAGATCTATATTTCCAGCAGTTGGGCAACACCCTGACCTACAAGTTGCTGTTGAAATTCAGACGCTGTGTTGGAAATAGTTCAGGACTTATGTGATCAAGAAGTGCTTGAAAGAACAAAGTTTGGTGACCCCTCAGTGAGGGCACTTACTGGAAAGAAGGTGTTCATTCTGCTCCCTGCTTCTTGGACAGTTTATGCATTTAGCCTGAAATATTCATTACATAAAATGCATGATACTGTTTTTTGGTTTTGTACAAATTAATTTTAAAACTCATCCAAATAAATCTATGCAGATTCCTGCTGTATATATAAAGGTGAATTTATTTGGTTTGTGAGGCTAACAAGCTTTTTAATGGTAATCACAGTTGAGAGTTTCACCTAAAAAAACCCCTTCCTTCAGATAACAGTAGTGTATCTTGATATACAAAAACCCCATAAATCTGCTCAAAGAAGCAGAAAAGTGTGAAAATTTATCCTCAAGAATTTTCTAAAAAATATTTTTGTTAAAAGCGTTTTGAATTCCAAATTTCAGACAGCTTTTAATGCGCAGAAGAGTAAGGCTGGTGAGGCTCCCAGGAACCATTTAGACAAGACATTGCAAATTCCCTTCCCTGGGTCTGAGCTCTGAGAAATGCATCAAAACTGAGTAGCTAGGGCATGAATATAATTTTAAAATGCTTCATATTCAAACCTCCTGCTTTATTTGAATGCATAGTATGGGTGAGCTTTTCAGAACAGTAGGACTATTGTAAGGCAATGTTTTTATCAGGAAACAATTAGCTCTTAGGAGAGACTAGAATGAATATTGTCTCATATTATTTCTCTGAACATTCTCAAAGTCCACAGAGGGAGTTTGGCAGTAACTAACAGAAGCCTTTAGGAGCCTTATTTCCTTGTCAGGTAAAGTAGAAATAAAATTTTCAAAGCATCATTAAATGCATTAAAATCAGCAATATAATTTAAGATGCCTAAGACATATCAAAATTTTAAGTTAGACACCAGCCAAAATAATTCATTCCCTCTCCAAAGCCACAGTAAAGTGATAGCAGAAAGATGTTTTTTTGCTGTGCTCTGTCAAGGAACTGACCTGATAAAAAAATATAGATTGTTCTGTGTCTAGTACAAATCCAGATGCTTGCCTTGGGAGCCTTGTGCCCCTTCAAGCTCCTGTGTCATGAAGAAAGACATAAATCTTTCTACTGATAGTTGTAATACATTGTTGGAAACACAAGCAACACTTTATCTTCCTTCATCAAGTAAAGGACATGGTCACCAGAAAATACACACACACACACATAAGTATTTTCTTGTGGAGCACGTTCCTGGCACTAGTTTGGATGTGGAGAGAAGTGACAGATTTGCTAGTTCCCAAATCAAATATAATCTCAGCACAGATTAACGCAGATATGCAGATCTGCTTAAGGCAGATGTGAGGTCTCTTTATTTCCTTTAAAGAGGTAAGAATTACAATTGCATCAGCAAACTGTATTGAACCTCAGAAAGAAGAAGAGGCTGTGGGATAATAAAAGACAGATAGATTAATATAAAGTAGTATATTCTATGAATGTACAATCAAAATGTACTATCAAAATACAGAATGAGACTTAGCAACCAGGGCCTTCTGAAAGTGACCTCAATTTTCAGCAAAACCAAGTAATCCCTTAAATACACCTTAAAATGACTCTATTTTATAGTCAGTCTAAAGAATACAGCGAGTGGAAAAGTTAAACATGTATAAGGATGTATCTCTTCTAACCTATAAAAGCTTAGAGAAATCCAGTTAAGGTATATTAAAGTAGGGATAGGTTATTCTTCCATTTTTCTTGTGCACTAGATAGCACCCTGTATGTTAAAAATCATCTATTCCTGGATATTCTGATTTATTCTAAAATTCCTACACATTTTATTAAAACACATTTTATGGATAGTGCACATTTGCTTCAATGATTTGAAGGCTTGAGGCAAGGTGAGACCATATGCAATAGGAGAACACTCAAAACTCCATTTTTTTCAGAGCTGTTAACATCAGTTGTTCGTATTGTAATGCAAGAAGTCAGAAGCTACAAGACTTATTTTTAAAACAATGTGCAAGCAGCCAGGCTCAGGCAGGCACCATATTTAGTGCAGGGTTACTGCAGCTCAGACAATAATTCTGCTTGGGAAGCAACAATCTTCAGGAAATAATACGGACAATCCAGGCTGTTCAGTTTTAATTGAACTACAGTTGTAAACAAGGTTTCAATGTTATGGTTATTGTAACACACAGAAAAGTTAAAGGCTTAACTAAAGACTAAAGACTTTTGACCTAACTGGAAAGCACTTTAAATATTTTTATGCAAATGAGCAGATTGAATAGTCTGTTGAACACAATACATAGAAATACGTATTCACATATCACAAGATCCCAGAAGATTTGGCTTATTTATTTTCCTTTGAAAAGACATGTTTTAATTTCGTGGTGATCTCTCTCAAATGCACAAACACAACACAAAAAATGTGTTGTTAGCACTGTAAATGAAATCTTATGTATTGAAATGTTAAGAATGTTTTCAAGGGGTTCTTATGGATCTTAGTTCTGACATCACCTCTTCATGAGCTGTGTCTGTGAGCTGCCCATAGAGGCAAATAGTAGAAGACTATTTGGTGACCATGGGTGCATCCTCAAATCCTATCTCACAGTTGAAACATCCGGTTTTGACATTAAGACCTGAAAGGATAGGATTACAATTCTTTCTTTTCAAAATCTATCTTCTGACATCAGCACTGCAAGAATACTGGTCCAGGATATGACTCCATTTTCTCACTAAGCACTGCCTTTTCCACAGAAATTAGAATAGCCACACTTAATTTGCTGTTAGTTAAGCTAGAAAGATGTCACTTGCTTTGACAGAGGATACCACTTTTCCCATTACTACAGTAATATTGTCACATGTCAAGGTCCTTGACCTCTGCTTTGGAAGAGATCATCACTTCAAGAATTCCCTTGGTCATAGTCTGATTTCTTGCCACAGCACTAATGCAGATAACCAAGTGGAGGAAGAAGGGGGACTAAGGTCTTCCTCCTCTGCCCAGCCTCAGGAGCAGCACTTGCCCAGCAGCCAGGGAGAGGCTGCTAGAGGTATCCGTTCCCAGGTGAAATGAATGGCCACAGATCCCACCAAGACACGAGGAATAATGGGAGAGATGAATCCACAAAACCCCTGGTAAGGAAGTCAATTAAGTAGTGTCTCCACTCAGTGCTATGATAAAGCAAGGTTTTCTGCTCATTGCTGCTCCACCTCCTGCTTATGTCCACCCCTGAGGTTTCTCCTTTCAGGCTGAAATAAAGATGCTCCTTCCATGACGTGTTCATGCTGTTGCATGTAATGATATTCATTTTGTAATTTTCACACAGCAAAACATGTTGTGCTCTCCCTCCCACAAAATATTTTTCCCAGAAATGTTGGAAATAACTCTGTGTAACATTGTCTCCTTTCATCTACACAAAGATATCATCTCTAATCAGGCTTTGTCACAGGATCCTTAGTCCATCAAATAACTGCTTCTTCAGAGTTTATTTTCTTGTCCAGCGAAAAAAACAGTAGAGTTTTTTTTCAACTCCATCTGTGTGAAAAGAATACCTTCATTTTTGTTCTGTTCTCAAAAGTCAGGCACATTTTCAGCTCCTTCTTTACTTGGTGTCTCGGATTAACTCTTTCCTTGAAGGCAGTATCATGTTATTTTGAGTCATGTGCTGTGCATAAATCATCATTTTTCCCTGAACCCTGTTTTTGGCAGAGATGAAACATACCTTTTGAAGCTTATTCTTCTGAAAGAAACAGGATGACACTAGTAATATGAAATTACTCAGTTTCAAAGTATTATAATAGGGAAATCTGCAATGATGGTATGTTTGGAGTCACTTCTACAATCAATGATGGTATCAAATGTACAGAACAGTTATTATAAAACCCATCTGAAATAACTTTGGTGAGTAATTGCATGCTTCAGAATGCAACACTCACTGTGACATTACAGATATTGAATGTATAACGAGAAATGTATAAAGATTTAATGTATACAAATATGAGTGTATAAAATTATGGTACGTGGAGAATATACTACTTGTGTAAATTCAGAGCCTTTTTGCAACCAATTTACATGGTAGTACACAAAAAAGGGAAGAGGGGAAAAAGAAACCATGAATAGATGCAATCATAAAATAAATGAGCTAAAGGTCTTACGAAAGTTCTGATAAGCACACTTATTTTTGTGTTCAAGTAACTAGCATGACAGAGAAAGAAAAAACTGCAAATAAATCCAAATACACTAGAGACTGTTTCGAATGCACAGGTAATGCACAGGTATTTTCATGGCACAGAAATGACCAGTTTTATTGGTGATAGAAAGTTTTCCCTCTGGGTAAGGTTCTGTGTCAGACTCCAGAAAAAACCCGAAACAAATTATATCTGCTTTTTTATTGTTATTATTCTCTCTCATGTTGTTCATAGCATACTTTTGTGAAGTTACCTCATTGCTGAGTTTCCTCATCTGAGCAAGCTTTTATTGCTGTTTAACATTTTTCATAGACATGCAAAATTAGATTCAGATGTGCTAGCACAAGCATGCCACTCCAAGACAGGTGTTTTAATGAACAGCTACCAACTGCACGTTCATGTGGGACTACAACCACCATTTGTATCTGAGCTTAAAACTGTGAATTTTTGGGGCAGCTTCTCCTCCAAGACAGGCACAGTATACTGTACAGATAACTAGCACATCACAGTATGTGACTCTGATCAAAGGCTCGGAATATTTAAATGATCTATCCTTCCCCCTACAGTTATCTCTAAAAACACACTTCATTTTTTGAGGCAAGGTCATGTCTACCTCAGAAATCTTTGTTACAGAATTTATAGAACTTAGACTCCCTCCTTCCACCATGAAAATCAGAGCACCAATGATTTTCTCATCACTTCTAACACAGTTGTTCAAGAAGAGGTTTGATGTACTATGACACTTACCAGTACTTTACTCATTCCTTTTTGCTGTTCCTGAAAGCATCCAACTAAGTAAGGCATTCATCTCAGCCTGAAAAAATAAGACCTGGTCTCTTTCCAGCTCCACAGGTAATTTCTTTTAATGTTTGGAATAAGAGAGGTTATTCCTGATGACCTGGGAATCAATCCTCTGCTGACATCTTCCCTGGTTCCTCAGTGTTGCTGTTCTTGAGACACTCACAGGATTCAGACACCACTGAGAGATGATGAAGTAGATGAGAAGAAAAGAAAATCCAGCCCAATGATCATGAATTGATAGTCTTTAGTGTAAGGTATTGGCAGTTCAGTTGTCATTTCTGTGGTGATTCAGACATCCATTGTATATTATCATGCTAACTTTGTGTTATTAGGCAGTTACAAAGGTGTGTTGCCAGGCTGTACCCTAGCAAAGCGACAAGGGTGTCAAACCATACCTCTCACCAATAAACTGGTGTTGTTTCTTGCAGTGAGTTGTAGGGTCTGAGCAGAAAAATCAAGCTGGCTTCTATGTTTGTCTTGCATTGACCACTTCCATGGTAAAACAAAACTGCTTGACTGAGGGGTTTTTTAAGTAGTGAGTGCTATATGGAAAGGACAGGGTTAACGTAGCAAGCAGGTGACAAAGCTTCTTCCCTTTCAGTCATTACCTGCTGGACTTGTCCAGAGCCCAGAGAACACCTCTGACATTGTGGGAAAGTGGACTAAAGAAATGTGAAGTTTGAGTGAAAGTGAGTGATGAGGGAGGAACTGATGGGGCTTAGGGGACTGCAGTCAAGGAAAGAGGTTTTCTTGCTTTCTCCTTTGCAGTTACGTCAGGTCCTTGGCACAAGTCAACTAAATGAGGGACCAGGACATATTCCTAATGTCTGCAGTGGAGGATACTTTGTTCCACTTGTATTGTTAATCCCCCCTTCCCCTTGTATCTTCTCCTGTTCTTCTCCTTGTCCCACATCCTTCCTCTCAGGACAGTGTTCTCTGTCATGTCCCCACTTAAAGCCCTTGCTCAGCCCCTGCCCTGCCACTCCCCTATGCTCCCTGCCCAGACCCTCACACCCAGCCTGGTTTCAGGCTCCAGGCAACTCTTTTAAATAGATTTGTCACACAGCAGGTAAAAGCTCACTTCAACAATGTCATTGGATATATATTATGCTCCAAGAAACCCTTCCCGTCTCCACCAAAGACTTTCCCAACTTCTCCTCAAGACTTCATGTAATTGTGTGTGGGTATGATTCATGGTATAACCATTCCCACTCTCCTTTGCCATTAGCCAAGTATTTCCTTGAATCTTGCATTAGGAAATGGTATAGATAAAATTAATGACAGAACCTTATAGAAGGGAAAACCCCACAGCCTAATCACTTCTGCATAATTTTCACATCAGTATTTTCTGAAAACCTGGAACTCAACAAAGCTTAGGAAATGAAATATTTTTTTAATAATAAGTCAATATAAAATACGAAATTTAGACCATCTGCCCCCCAAATTGTCTGCTAACATGAATACAAAAAGATGTAACTCTTTAATATTATAAAATTGGATATGTAGAGTTTTGGAGAGGAAATGATTCAGAGGCACCAGTATATGTCCTAAAAATAGTATGTTCATTTTTAAAAACTAGGATACATTTTTAATTCTTTTAACAAGCTCATTTAAAAACAGAAACAATATCTCCAAACTTTTAAAATCAGTGTTATTTGACTTCACTCATCTAGTTATGACTTGTACTAAAAAATTGACTCACAACCTAAACACATATTCAGATTTAATGGAAAGAAATCTCACAACCAATACACTAAAACGAGCTGACATTTATTTTCTGTCAAATATACAACATCATCATAATATACTTCGAGAATTTAAGTTGCTTTTAATTTGAACATGGATTGCTCTGCACTTTCAGTTCTGTTTATAATCTAATGAAAAACTGATTCTTTTTTAGCAGAACAAGATCTGAATGTGGATACATGTGGATACATGTTCTGAATGTGGATAGAATTAGCACAAGGAAGGCAGTTTAGCATTAACAGACTTGGAGTAAATGAAAAAACAAATTGTACTTCTGGAGAAAGAACAATTCTGCAGATTTACTTGCACTTTTGAAATCTTTCAGATTTTATTTATTAATTTACCTTCCTTTTTACTCAATATAGTGCTTGCGGGCTCTCTACTCATGACAGTATTTTAATTCTGTGCACATACCACTGAATATAAAATATAAAGCCATTTGTTTGCACATGCATCTTGAAAAACACTGGTATTTTTGTCCAAGAACAATACCTATTGTGGGTTAATCTTTAGGATTTAGCCTTGCCGTACACTTAATCATATCCAGAACCCTGGATTACCTTAGTTTGATTTTAGCAAGGACTAGATTGAAATTAGACTGCCCCTGCTGGGTTGAATATTAAATTACGTTTTCTGAGCAGTCTAAAGGAACACTTAAGTACCTTTTCAAGTCTGGAGAAATTTTCACATTGGAATAAAGAGAAACATAACACATTCACATTTAAAAGGAGTTTTCCATGGAAGTGCTGTGCAAACATGTATATTTTGCTAAAATTTACTTTTAAACAAGAATAAATTTCTGGAATTAGCAGGATACTCTATTTTTACATTGGAAAAAAATCTCTTACAAGTTCAAATGTTTTTCTTTGAATGTATAAAATGAAAAGGTGAAAGAATTAGAGAATTTAGTGGTGTTGAAACAAAACTTTTCTCACCGTTAGTTTGAGATTCTTTCTTACTGAAGTGTTTCAAATTTCTCATTTCCAATTCAACTCAGATTAGCCCAAAAGTCAAAGTCTCTCATTTATATATGCAACAGAACTTTCTTACTCTTAACAACTGTAATCCCAGTGCAAAGGTTTTTTAAGGGTTTGTAAATGTGAAAGAAGAGAAATACACCCCAGATGTCCACCTATAATTTTTCATAGTGAAGAGACTCACATTATCAGTCTCATTCAGTGGAAGAATAGGAGAAAGATCTTTGGCTGTGAGATTACTAACACGTTTTCCAGATCAAGGCAACTGATCTGGTCATTGGGAAGGTTGAGAGGGGATCTCATTAATGCATATAAATATCTCAAAGGTGGGTGCCAAGAGGATGATGACAGATTCTCTTCAGTGGTGGCCAGCAACGGGACGAGGAGCAATGGCCATAAACTAAAACACCTCAACATGAGGAAGAACTTTCCACTGAGGGCGGCAGAGCACTGGAACACGCTGTCCAAGAGAGTTCATGGAGTCCCCGTCTCTGGAGACATTCCAAATTCACCTGGACAAGTTCCTGTGTCACCTGGTCCAGGTGGCCCTGTCTTGGCAGGGGGGTTAGATCATCTCTGGAGGTCCCTTACAACCCTAATGATTCTGTGATTCTGTGACTCTGTAATTTGGACAATTTTTGAGATTTTTTTATAGCCCTGAAGTGTGATTATGATTACTCCTTATTTTACATTTGCTTTCACCAATCTTTTTTCATTATTGAAAAAAAAAATAACAATATAAAATTAATAAATTTAAAATCTGTTGGTTTTTAGTTGCAGCTGATGGAGATATTGAAGTTTTAGAGAAATAAGTTAAATATTGTATGTATTCCATATTCCACAGACATATTGTAAACACGTAAACTCCCAAAACATTCTTTTTGTGAACCAAAGCTGAAAACACTTACTAAAATAAGTTATAGCATTCCTGCAGCAAAACTTCTTAGGCGATTTCTGATTAAGGATCATCACAGGTTTTATTCTAGACTTTAGGTGTTTCATAAAAGTTTAAGGGAACATACTGAATGAGTTCCCCAGAGACACACAAAATGTTTTTTCACGCTGAGTTAGTTTGAAGCAAACAAAATACCTCTGTCTCAGAGACAAGTCTTGAAATGAGCATCTGTCTTCTGGTGTGATCTCAACATGATTTTACATGTTGCTCTCTATTATTTTCTATTATTGGAAAAATGTGGCAGAAATTAAAGAAAAATTATCTTCTGTTGTTTAGCAAGCTACAGAGGTCATTAGGTAATAGTTACTGTGACTTTTTCATAAACATTTAACTAATTTATGTCAATGAAACTGTGGTTATGTGCCCTTGAAACTGGCAGGTTGGACAGTAAGGGTGGTAAGAGGTGGGCATCAGTTGAATCAGTCAGTGGAAGCAGAGAGAAATGTTCTCTGGATAAAATCAGTGTACAGGGAGAAGAAAAGCATCCAGGTGTTCGGGAAAGAGATTGGCCCAACAGCAGGGCACGGGAGGTCATTGTTTGAGCTTGTTCCTTCAAAAGACTTTGTGGGAGTGAGAACTGAGACCGCTCTTTCAAGTGGGGAGGTGACCGGATAACAGAGATGAAAGAACTGACTTCCCTAAGAGCAAAAGAGACACTGGAGTGAAAACAAACCTATCTTCTAGTGGAGGAGAGTTCCAAAAGTGACAGTTAAAAGGGAAAGACTTCACAGAAATGACCAGCAAGAAAGACACAGTGACTGCAGCGTGACAATAGAGGGATGGTGAAGGCAGAAACTGCATAAGTGATGTGAGGCATGGTGGAAAATGAGATGTGGGAGACTGAGCAGCAGACTAAAAAGCTGCAGTGTTTGAAACTGAGAAGTATAGAGGAAAAAAGATCTGAATACAGAGGGTTATCAAAGAGGCTGCTGTCCGTTGAAATCCTGTGGCAGCTCAGACAAGGCAGTTTAAAAACTTGAGATGTTAGAGTAATTTTGTATATGTATTATTCATAAATTAAAACTGTTTCATTGGAAGCTTGTCATAGATGTTCATGAAATCAGTAATATTGCTTTTAGACCTGAAACACACAATTAGAGGTGCTTTCTTTGATCGTTGGGCAAAAAAATGCACAAAAGAATTGCACAATACAGTGCATGAAGAGCTATTTTCAACGCTGTAGAGTAATCCTAATCCCAAACAGAATCAACAGGAACGGCAGAATACCCCTTTCTGTAGTAAGCATCAAGCTTCAATCTTAATTCAGTGAGACATACTTGCCTTGCCCAGCACAATGCAGGCAGTCTCTGTGGATGCCTGGGGGATTCTAGCAGTGTTGAACACAATGGGTGCTTCCTGCAGCAGAGGCACGTAGCCAGGGACTAGGTGCAGTTTACAGGGACTTCAATACACCCTTGACCAAGCCCTCAGCCATAGGGAGCACCAGAATGAAGAAAAAACCCTAAGATCAGAGGGGAAGTACAGATGAGAGGAGGGTTATGATGTCCCAAAGCGGTAGAAAGTTTTTATAGATGAAAAAAGAGGCTGTGAAGAAAAAAAAACTGCTCTCCAGTTTTTCAGCTCTTGGTTTTTCTTCCAATCTCAGCAACAGTTTTTTCTTTCTCAGTGATCTCTGTATGTCAAATTTCTTCCACTTTTCAGGTTTTTTTAGATAGGTATATCAGTCCTTGAATTGAGTGCAAGGTAGTCTGAAAACCACTTATAATTACAAGGTTTTCAATCTTAGTGAATTCTATTTGAGAAGGTTAATTAGAATTAGCATGCTTCTATAATATACTTACATTGAATACTAGGTTTCATACAGAATTTAAAGGATATAGAATAAATATATTTTATTCAATGTGTAATGTACTTTTTAGATGATGGAAAAATTTTCAGTTCTTTCCACTTCTGACAGCTTGTGTTCACGACTGAGATGACTCAGAGAAACAACATTTATGCTGAGCTGACTTTCTGAAGTTGATGCATTGCTCCAGGATGAGTGTTGCTGTAACTGTGTGACTGACTTCTTCCTGTTATAACTACAGTTAGACCTACCTAGAATAATTTCTATGTACATAATTTATGCAGCTGCTTGCAATGAGATGACTCAGGGTTTCACTGATAAGTATATATGATAAGGAACTTCAGTGACTTTAAATATAAAACCAGATAGTCTCAAACTCTTAAAAAATTCCTTAAAAAATCAAGCCCCAGGGAAATGATGCCTGATTTTTCATCAAACCAGGAATTTTTCCTCATTCTGCTTTGCTACTGGGGATGATAAACATAGTAATAGAATATGCCACGACAGACAAAGTCTTTTAGTGCTCATTTGCAAATGCCATTAATGGCAGCTTCTTCCTCAGAACACTCCTGTCCTAGGTTTTCAATGTGTGGGCGTATAAAAATACAGTTGTATTCTTAATTTTCTTAAAGGAAAGATTAAATAGATGCCCTCAAGTAGCATTTGCCACACACCAACATAGCCAAAGCCATAAGACATTTTGTTCACCATTTTTCCAAAAAGAACGTGAGACTATTCAAGAAATCAATGTCTATATCCAGTCCTGCTGCATGTATTAAAAACAGAATGCCATAGGAGATGCAGTTATCCCAGTTTGATCCTCAAACATAGGTTAATTACATATTGTCACAAACGTAATGCAATTTTTCATACTTTGCCAGAGAGCCCAGTCCCATACCTAGTCAGTACTCAGGACTGAGAGGAAAGAGGCCACCAACCCAAAGCTTTTCCTGACTCCTTGTTGAAATCAAACAGTGCTGAGGAGTTGGCACAGAATAAATGCTGAAGGAACAACCTGGTATGTGCAGTTTGGGAGTATGACTTCAGAAAAGGACTTGGAATAGAAAACTTTTGGGTTAGCTTCAATTTGGGACATCATTTATGTGATACAACTAAAATGTACTGTCAAACTGTTGATGGATATGGCAGAGAGAAATCATGGAAATCAATCAATTCCATGAGAAACATTTTGGAAGAATATCATGAGAGAAAATTAAAGCAAAAGATTTAATTCTGGTGATTATGAACTCCAGCAGCACAGGTAGCTGTGATGCTTCTTTTCCACTTACTTTTCTTCTGTGAAGACTTACAGTCTATTTCCCTCCCATTGTTAAAAATTTCAGAATTGCCTTCAGAAATCTCAGTCAGAGTTTCAGTCTAAATTTCATATAAGTAAGGAAAATTTGGCTTTGGCACTGAACAGTGTATATTAGGGAGTAGGAGGGGACAGAGTTTAAAGGATTGTTTTTCACATGCTTGCTAATGCAGGCCTTCTTCACCTTCAGAAAATTCCTGGTTTGGCCAGCATCAGACATAAAACACCAAGTCAAATGAGCAATGCATATAATTTCCTTTTTTACTGGCAATCTTCCAAGGAATGCCAACAATTTAACATTAGAATTGGGCAAATATCTCTATAAGTAAATTTGATAAACACAGAGCTCGCCATAGTGCTAATAGAATGTCTTCACAGATATGTAGTTTCAGTGATAAATTATATCACATAAAGTGCTGCACCCATTTGTTTGAGATTTGCATGGGTCTTACAATATTTTTTTACTTTATCGACACAGCAACAAATAAATGATATTTAATAATAAACTTGGAAAGCAAGTTTGCAATTCATGGTTCACACTGGAAATCTAGGAATTATGCTTAACCAATCATCAAGCAAAGAAGCCAAAATACACTAGATGATATATTTTGAAGGTGAACAGCACAAATTTTGAATAATGAATGCTTGCAATAAACTTCTAACAGACAATCTTCAGAGTAAAAATTGCTCAGAGAAATAATACAGTGAATAATGAATACATTGGAGAAAATAAAGGCCTGTATACAGACAAATATTCTACAGAAAAAGAGATAAAATATAATAAACAAATAAAGAATTTGTTATGAATTATTCACCTGTATTCCTGCTTATAAAAAATAACATACTTTCACTTCTCCTGCCATAAGTCTCAAGTTACCTCATTGATTATACCCATTCTATTTCACAAATATGCCCAGGCTGTGTTAACGTTTGTGTTACCTGGCACCAGTGTCCCTGAGAGACCAGTGTCCTGAATTAGTCAACACCAGTTTACGCTGACTGAGATCCTGGTTTGTATTTCCAGCTCCCTGTCTATACTGGTGTTGTCATTTGGGTCCACTAATGTTAATGGACTAAACCTTGTTATCCCAGTAAAGTACAAAATTATTCATATATCCATAGATGTGAAGGTTGGAAAAAACTATTACATCACCCTATCTGCTCTCCTCTAGGAAAAGAAGCATAAGATCTGCTAGTTTAGGAGCTCAAAGAAATTCACAGGTGTATATATATAATTTTTTTTTTTTAATATAGCCCTTAAGGAAAAAAAAAAATGGGGGAAAGGAAAAAAACCTACTCTCAGAGTTTAAATAGTTACCCTAGGTCACAGAACTTACTGTATGGCAGAACTGGGAATGCCTTCCATTTTTTACTGCAGTTACTAAGCTACAGCATTTTTCACTGAATTTCCCAAAATCAGAGGCTGAAGGGAGCAAATTTAGTGGAGGTTCATGACACAGAGAGCATTTAGGTTCCAAAATACAATTTCATGTTTAACAGTGCTGAAGCTTTTTTGTTTTGAGTCACCGCAACAGTTAACATCTTTGCAACGATCTGAAAAATGGAATAACATGGAGAACGCTTTCAAGACTGTGTGTTCAAAAAGGGTTGGGGCCTAGGAAAAAGAGAAAATATAGATAAAGTTAGAAAAAATGTACATATTTTATGAAAACTTCCTGAAAACTCTACTGTATAATTTGAACTTCTTGCTGCATTTCAATATTACTGCATAATTCCAAAAGTGGGCATGTGAGATCCAGAGAATACTTGCATTGACAGTGAATGATATTTAAAGGCCCAGTGTGCAGTGCTATAAAGGTTTATGTTGTGAAAGTATTTATGTATTAATAACACTTCAATTGCAGGGCATCCACCATGTGAACAGTGCTGTTATAAAATGATGGATTTTCTAGGATGACACTAAATGAGAAATTCAGTGCTGACCCAAGGGGACAGATTGGATAAACAGGTACAGTATCTGTCATTTTCCAATCATCTCTGGTTTTGCATCAAAAGATGTGACTGCACACACCAGGAGAAACCAATATCATACACACACATTCCAGTGATTCAGCTCTCAAATACCTCCATTTCTGTAACTGGGCTATTTTTTTATATATTGTTAGTGCTGAACCAGATGTGTTCCTGGAGAAGTCTGGGTTTAGAGAGCCATGTTATTTTTTGCACGTAAAATCTGCTTTGGAAAAATATTAACTATTTCCCACCTTGTCAAGAATTAGTCATTGATACAGTCCTAATTTAAACAAACACATTCATCTTGTCCTACTCTTGCATTTATTAGCCATTTATGTGCCATACCAACTGCTTCCTCCATATGAGAAGGATTAGCTCACATCAAAGCCTTGCAAGAAGAAATCAGCTCGCGGTTCCAGAAACTACACAGTCTAACTGATATCACATGCATTAGATAAGAAAACATCAACACCTACTTAGCACAGACTTACAGAGAAGTTTATATTTTCTCTTTTCAGTGTGTTCTTTGTGAAGGTCTCTAGTACATTTTCTCCTTTGAAAATGATTGTACAGTGCTGCTGGTTAATCTTAGCCAGCCTGGGGAATTCTTATCATCCAGGAAAGACATATTTTCTTAGAATTTACTAATGTTGGAAGAAGTTCACTGATTAATTCTCAGAATGCATTTGGAGGCATTGCCTAGGCTCTTCCAGCCTTATGCTTATTGCATAATACTTTAATCTGAAACAGATCCCTTATAACCAAAACACTGTAATATAAGTGGCAAAAGGAGAACCTGTATTAGGGAACTCTCACATTTCTGGGATGTCTGACTCTACAGCAAGCAAGAACATAGGGATATGGATTCGTCAAGGAAATGCAGATGTGATACCAAACCACATTTAATATCACTTATTCTGCATCATTTTACTGGATGGATATTTAGCATAGTGAGCCATCACTTAATCATTTTGCCATTTTATGGCAATGGCAAGTGGTAAAGCCATTACCCAAGAAATCTGCATATATCTGGTACCCAGCATGTTCGTCTAAGGTATTTGCATAATTTGTAGACCATACAGCATAACTGTCTCCTGCAAATTATTAGAAGAGCAAATTCTTTCTCTTTCAGTTTGGCAAAACTTTTGATCATCCTAATGAAAGTGATAACCCCACTCTACACTCAATGTGAGATGACAAGTATATAAAAGTAAAATGTAATTGATTTATTTCTTGCATATTTGCAGCTTATTTAGAGAAGTATGATCTAGATGCTTATGCATTTTATCTACATAATTAGAAATTATTATTGGAGAAAAAAATTAAGTCCTTTTTATAAATGTAATGGTCAAGATGTACTGTCTGATTTCCATTCCATTCCTTAAAATCCATATTTGGATTTTGGATATGTAACAGAATATCTGTACAGCTTAGAACCTGAGATAGGCTTGCCCACCTGATTTATGGACAGCACAGGTCCCTCCAGTACAATTATCTGTATTCCTGCAGCAATCTTTCTTGATTACTGTCAGGTTGATGTAGAAAGGTTAGCACTGTCCCTGTGTGCTATTATTGTCACAGAATCTCTGTAGGTTGTTCATTTGCAAAGCCCACATAATGCCATGATGATTTTCTTCCCCTTTGATGAAAATACCCTCATGTGATAAATAGTTTCAATACTTCCAGTACTGTTATTCTATTTGCATCATGAAGATAAAAACTTTATACTTTTTTCTGTCATTAATATTCTTAGGATTAATTTTGCTGCTGTGGATTGTTTTCAGTTCTCTGTGTTCACAAATATTTAGTCTCCTTTTCAAAACTAAGTTTCCTTCTCTCCTTCCGTTTTTATTTTTGGTACATATGGATAAAAACATAGCTATAAAATAAAAACTAAGCTAATCACCATTGTAGGTAGGTCCATCATGATATTATAGGAAATTATTGCCAGACATCCCCAGCAATCTCAGCAAGAACATCTGTTTTGAATAATTTTGACCTTGTTATGAAGAATAACGTATTTCATGTGGACAAACACACAATCTTTCCAATGTTTCTGATGAATGCAATTAGAGGTTTGGTTTTTTTTTTTTTGTTTTTTTCATGTATAGATTAAATCCAACCAAATAATGAAGGGTATTTTCGGTGTTACTTGCCCAGGGTTCCTATTGTGCCAATTTGAGCATTGCCAGCAAATGTTTCACAGTTAGGAATGTCATGCTTAAAAACTAGTAAGAGTAGTAAAAACTCCTTCCCAGTATGTACAACACTTTTTGAAATTCTTGTGTATTTTTTGTTTAACACATTTTTAGTATGAAATTACTCTGTTCTCTTAATATCACTTTTTAGAGTACATTTCTTCTATTCTTCCACCATTCTCAAGATGTCACACGTTTAGTACCCCCAACTTTATCTTCATACAAACACATCCTTAACTTCTAGAAGTGGGCTGGATAAAACAAGTTCAAGAAGTGCAGTGCTGAATATATTTTTTTAACATTCTTGTGAGTTTGTCTGGATTTACCAGGACTGAGCATCATTCAGAAAGTTCTGTGCAAAACTGTACAAGTGATTCTAACTGCTATTTTTTATTCTAAGGACTTTGATTTCTCACTTGTGTTAGATTTAAGAGATAAATACCAAATTACTAGACATGTATGCAACAGTGGCCTTCTAAAGACAGAAGTAACCCTAAAAAAGAGCAGACTTCGGATGTTGGAGTGCTTTATCCTGAGTTGCGCAGGTGTCCCTAACATGCTCAGTGATGTTTGACATCTTGGATACTCAGCAATGACCCAGTCTGGTGGGGAAATCTGGGTATATACATCGAATTACTGAAAATATTATTTCCCGCTCTAAAAGAAAGCAGAAAGGTTCATAGGTAGCAGACTTAATGTAGATTTGTGTGTGAGTGAGCGTGCAGGTGCACAAATGTGGGTGGGTGGCGGGCTGTGAGTATGAAGTACGAAGAGAGCCCAAGAGTTTGCAAGTGACCCTCGAGTCTGGATCTCCATGAAAGAAGAAATGTAAAGTACTTTATTAGGTTTTTTTACTTTCTAAAATTACTCTAATGTATACGTTACCATTCTAGTTGTTTAGATTTCAAATACAGATTGTCTACTTTTGAATTAGCAGCTTTATTTTTTGAAATTTTTTTACCCTTAAACCAGCTGATACACTTAAGAACATAGTTTATTCCCTTTAAATGAATTTATAAAGGCAAAAGTTATTAGAAGATATTAGTGTAAGGAAAATTATTTTTAAAGCTAGATTAAGCTAAATGTATCAGACGATAATTGCTACATTCCCAAAGAAGGGAGGGGAAGGTACCACCCGGTGTAACAGAGGCTTTCCTTGCAGCTGCTGGGTCTCAGTGCAGGGAGGAAACATACCTGGAAAAAATTGTGCAAATGAGAGCTTCCTTACAGTGGTTTAGAAAACGGGTGTTATCAGGACCTACCAGGTAACAGATAATGTGTTCTGGGATGGTGACTGACCTCTGTAACCCCTCTTTCCCTTCCCAGGAACAGAGTGACAGCAGGAAGGAGTCGAGCCTGTGGTGGCACCAAGGGTATGGAACAGAAAAGTCTGGGGAATAAAATGAAAGAAGGCAAAGACAAAGTTGAAAATGAGACAAAGAGGTAGAATGGAGGAAAATACAGATTCCAGTCATTCAGTGGCTTTAAGATTTTACCATGATAGCTGCTGCTTAACACCTTTAAGCAGCTTGTGACAACAGGCAACCCTTCCCACCCCTCCTACCACAAACACATTTTCCTTTCTTTTTCCCAATCTTTTTTTGTCTTGTCCATTTAACTTAAGAATTTTTTGAGGCAGATGTCAATAAACGGTTGTGGAAAGTTCATTGTGACAGCAGGATGACCTGGGTGAGGGATATTGCAGTACCTATAATAACAGGTAATATAAAATCAATGTTCACAACTTTTTATATTTTATTGGGTAAAGGTCCCTCTAGTTCCAATATTGTCAGTGTTCTGTGCACAGCTCCATCACTTTTATTTCTTAACATTCATTACATTAAAACTAAATAAAAGTCTAGAAGTGATAAAAATAGACCAGCAGTTGTTTAAATTAAACAATGAATCCCACATCATAAACTTCTTTCACCAATAATTTTATATCCTGTCACTAGACAATTTGTTGCATTTTGATATAGTCTGTGTGAAGCAATGTAACTAATTGTTAGCATAATTACTAGCTCCCATTTCACTAAAAGTTAGTTTAAATTTCATATTGGCTTAATGTTTCGAGCAAAGAAAATTTTGCATGAGAATGTGGGCTCTACTTGTTTGTAGCACAATTTTTCTGATTTCATGTTAGAGATATAAACTTACGGAACTGCCAGCAGAATAAAAATGGCAAAGTATGCTGCATAACAGTAGTTGCAGAATATTTCAAATATGTACTATAAATCCAAGAAAAAATTGACAATTCAGATCAATTTCATTTGCATTTAGAGATAATCAGTTCCAAGAATGAAATGTTACTTGATCAGGTAATGGCTTCATTAACAGCAGTTAATCACATACTACCTTCACCTAATTTTCAGAACTTGGAATTAGTTATTCAAATTACAGCAATTAAAATATCTCACTCAAGGACTTGATTCATTTAAGAAAAATACTTATGCAAACTCACCATAGATTTATTGATCATTTCTAAGAGCCAGAATGTGAGCTGAATATCTAATTCTAAAAGAAAAAATGTGGTATTAACTAGGTAAATACAGGATTCTGCATGTAGAATAAATGGATACATGAACAAAATTGGGGTTGTTCTTTTATTTATAGGAAGCTTAAGTCTGGAATTTTACTGTCTCTTCATTAATGTGGAAAAATGAGAATTTCCTGTTTTTATGAACACAAATAACATATTAGAGCTACTAGAAAATTTTTTTGAATTACAGCTCTTAGAAAGTAGTGATCCTTGGAAACAGATTTCAAAAAGTAATTAACAATCACAACAAAAAACCCTCCTCACAACTTTCCTTGTTTTGTGTCCTGGATGCAATCCAGTGGAAAAAATCATCCATTTGCTATTTAGACACAGCATGGATAAGCAGAGAAGGTGAATAAAGAAAAGTTGTGATTTCCCTAAGCGTTATGTGATTTATGAATATTGTGATTTTGAATGCTTCATATAGTATTATATTTTAATCAATGTTATCTTCAGAAATATTATTCCAGTGTGTTGGGTGCCAGGATGTAAAATAATTTTTAGTTTTGCGCTTTGAGGATTTTCAAGGGTGGAACAGGTGAGTTGTACCATGTGTCTTACGTACAACCAAAATAGTTCCACTGGCTGTGTACAATGCATTGTCTTCTGTTGAGCAAGGAGCACCTGACATGTGCTCATTATGTTCTAGAAGTTTAAATTTCTAAATGATGCTGACTGACAACTTGCAGTATACATCTAGATGGATAGATTTTTTTTTTTTTACTTTTTTTCTCTCAAGAACAAAACCGTAAGGTAAAATGACGTACTCACAGGTCTCAGGTACACCATGAGGAAATCAGTACCAGAAATGCAGCAGTCTAGTTTTGTTCAAAATTTATTCATAGTATCCAGAGAGCTGCTTAAAATATTTTTGCTATTCAATAAATATTTGTTATACAAATAGAACAGTATATGTCTGAAAATTACCTGAAACCACTGATATCTGCCTTTCCACATTTTACATAAATAGATCAAATTCTTAAAATGCCCTGAATCTTCCCCAGTCTCCAGCATGGGATTGAAAAGCAGTGAAAGAAGAATGGAATGTAAAGCTCATACCTGGTCTATGGTCAGCATTTCCGTGCCTCCTACTTTTCCCAGCCAATGAAACCTGTGCAGATAACACGTGAGATGCAGTTTCTCTTTCTGATATGGTAAGGATGTTAAACATGGATGTATTTGATCCTAATCATCCCAGGGAATACAACTGTGTTTCCCTTCTCCATTCACCCCACAGTTTACAAAAGAAGTTAAGCCAAAGGGATGTCTTAGAACTTTTCTAATGATTAATATAAAGTATAATTAAACTGATGTAGTCACTTCAAATTAAAGAAAACCATATAAAAACAAAACTGCCATAGCATTTTAACGGGCTGGAGGTGCTTTCTTAGTCTTGAACCCATGGTCAGTTTGCCAGGAATGAGTCAAGTCAGGTCTTTTCACTGCTCCTTACCAGTGGCTTTTGTATCAAAAGAAGAAAAGTACAGTTGATTTTTAAAAAGAGGTCATGAATACTCTCCTAATTAGCATAAAGAACAGCTGTTTCATAATTAATACACTACTTAAGTTCTGTTAGTGAAAGCATGCGGTGCCCATGCTCAGTGAAATTTGAAAGCACAATGAAATCAGGAAACATTCCCTTTTGTCGTCCCTTCCATGGACCTTTACTTTTCCTAACACATGTTTGAGCTAAATATCTATCTGAGATAAAAGACCACAATGTGCTTGGTCTCAAAAACCCCAGATACGTAAAGTGTTCACTGATTACTCCTCAGTTAATTCCAAATTTTATAATGTGGTGAATTAATAAATACTTTGGATTATCTTAAGGACTTGCAGTAAATGTACCAAGACCTTACTGTAGTCTGTTTTTTAAGTATTTGTTACTACAGTATTATTCAGCCATGAAAAAAATCTCATTTTAATTCACGTACAAAAAAATTGCCACTAATTGCTATAATTAATATACTTTTGTATCAGAATATTCAAATTAGGAAGGCAAAGAAATGTAAAAGAGGAATATGTTTTGTTCATGTTTCTATAATGCATTAATTACTTATAAAGCTTTGAAAAACTGCAATTAAGCTGACTCAAGAAACATACATTTCCAGTTGGCTTTCTGTCTGATACAGATGTGAAAGAATTGCCATTCATCTGTTTCAGCCCATTTACCTCAGAGATAAAACCCGGTTTTTTTGGTCTGTTCACAACATCTTATCCAGAGCATAACTTAAATCCCTTGGGTTTGGGATACACACCACGTATTTTTTTATTTCCTTAAAAATAGTTGAAAATCATGGTTCCTAGAATTCTGGAGTTCCATGCAACAGAGGTCTTAAGGTCATTATCTTCTAGAAGAAAAAAAAAAAGAAAAACAAAAGGAAATTGAGAAACATGATATTTATCTTTCAGTATCACTCCTTGTGGTAAAGAGATTTGTTCAAACATACAAATCCTCTGATGAATTAATCTGCTTGTTGTACATCAAGTATTCATTTTAATTGAGCTCCAGGTCAAAAATTCTATGTGCTATACAAAGGAAACATGTCTTACTCATATCCTAATAAGTGCCAAACCCCCTTCAGCCCTTGCACCTTAGTGGTGCTGTTCTAGCTGTTTCCAAATGCAGGCTACAACTGTTGCATTTCTGAGGATGACATTCATTTAGACATCCTTTTCTTTTCAGCTCTCTGCATTTTGAAGGCTTTCCAGAGGTTTGAATGCTGCTTTTGTTTTTCTAAATATCACACAACTGTCCTTTCTTGAGATGATTTCTCTGAAAGTGTAGTATCGACTTTTTCTCTGTACTCAATATTAGATATACCTTGATTGCTTTTTTAATCTTACCATAAAAAATCAATACTCATAATGATGTTGCTAAGGTACCAAGAGTTTTTAAGAAGATGCATATTTAGTGTATTGTGTACTTTACCTCTTAGAGAAATCTTGCAAATATCTGACTCAGTCCAACAATGGTTTGAGTCATTTCTTTCTTTTCTACTCCTTTTGATGGTCTTTTTTTTAAAGGGCTTTGCTTTTAAATGTACTGAAGGAGCTGCTGGATTCACAGAAAGCAATAAGTTCTTATATTACTTCAGAATTTTATAAACATAATGCAAGTGGGGATATATGGAAAATTAAAAGAGCATTTACAATTTGCAAAAAGTTTCTCCTGGCATATTTTCCTGTGTCTTGATATTTTGGAGGTAGTTAGGGTATGCTTTCTAACAGATGGAAAATATTTCCCCTCAACCTTCCCTCTAAGTAGTTTCTGACACTTTAAATGTAAAATTACCTCTGCTCCTACTGCTATGGAACAATGACAATCTTAACTTCCTTGGAAGCATGACGAGACACTAAACAAAGACAGTTTTGTTCCCAGCAATCAATTTTTCAGAAAGCTGAAAGGGAAGAAAATCTATCTCCTGAAAAGCAAGAAAAGTTGCTACTACAGCACCTACAATAAATGTCATAATTTCCAAATTCTAACTTTACAAATTGAGTGTGCTTCATAAATGTATCATTAAATGACAAAAACTGCTGCTTGTCTCACCATCCTGGGCAGGATAGATAATAGATGACAAAGAATATGAAAGTTTTGCCTCAGAACACATTTATTTATTCAAAACGTTTTTCTCTGGGGGTGGCCTCGTGAGAGCGGTCTCATTTCTGTTAAAAACCTGGTGGGGCACTACTCATGCAGTGCTACTGAGATGTGCTTGGTGCACTTAGGAACAGTGTCTGGGAACAAAGGCAGACACTCCCAGACACATTTTTTAATTTATTTTATTCTGACAAGCTAATGGCTGAAACATTTCCTAAATATAAACAAGAAGCGTATTACAGATCAGGAATTATTTTCCCACTTAACTGACAGCATCTGCTGTCTGAGTGTTTACCTTAGAGCCTGAAAAGCAGCAATTATTAGTGAATTGAAAGAGTATATTTACTTCATAAGACTTGGAAGTCAGTCCCCTGAGGCTGAGCATCTGCTCCTGCAATAAAGACCCAGCTGCAGCTGCAGGGCTGTGCAGCCCACCCTGCCCACCACTGCTGCAACTGCAGTGTCTAACCAGTGGGACAAAACACGTTCCAATGCTGTACTGGAACATCTTCCTTGAAAATGTGTTTTATCCAAGTTATGCTTTAGCTAAGTCCAGCTTACTAGTGTTCAACAGAGGAGTAGTAAAATGTGAGTTAAGGGCCTGTGATATGCAGTAACTCGTAAGATGTACCCTTGAGCAGCAGGAACCCATGAAGATAATTCGTCTCCTCCTGTCAGGCTTCAAATGCTTTTCAGTTGCTGAACAGGATTCTGTTCTTCAGGAAGTTATGATCTGTTTCATACACTTTTTACTCCTTCAGACTTCCTACTGTCTTAAGCAGTTAGTTTTATGGCTTACAGTGTCTTTCTGAAGGTCACCAAGTCTATACTTTCCTTGGAGTCCACGCAACACGGAGAGACCCCCTCTTCTGCAGGCAGCTTGCTGTATCTGCAAAACATTACCCAGACACAGTAATCAAGGAAGGATTTTGTATTTCTGCAAAGAGCATTCAGCTGACTGTTTGCCCAGCATACCCCTCACAAGTATTCTCTTTAGTTTAACCCAGGGAACATTTTGCTCTCTTGTAGGATTCACCATCAGTTCGAAAGCATATTTTAAGAATAAATA
Organism: Edolisoma coerulescens; assembly: GCA_013397115.1. Classification (NCBI taxonomy): domain Eukaryota; kingdom Metazoa; phylum Chordata; class Aves; order Passeriformes; family Campephagidae; genus Edolisoma; species Edolisoma coerulescens. The sequence goes on along the minus strand of VWZW01008200.1, from coordinate 472,983 downwards.
AATTAAAAACCAAAATAGTTTCCAGAGACACAAAGAGAAGAGAAATTAATATATTTACTCTATGATTTTAAAATTTCACAGGTCTGACTGCCTTCTGGTGTCAGGTGTATGAAATCTAGTCTTTCAAAAATTACATTAACAGTGCTCTTTCAAAATAAATCCACTACAGATGTCTATTAATTAAAATTAGTATACAGAAACTACAAACAGTGGCCTGTTTATACGAATTAAGAATATTTAGACTCAGTTCAATATTTCTACTACAGCAATTGAAGTCCCCTCTTCAGTGCCAATGCATAAAAAGACTAGATTTTATTAATTCCTGCAACTTGAAACACACACCAGCTATTCCAACACACCATTGGAATTCAAAACTCCTGGCACAATTACCTTGAAGATGTAATTTTGGCCTGAGGCTCTTGATTGGAACTGAGGTTTAAATCAGGAACTAGTCAGATGACTCTATGTATGGAGTAGGTTCTAAGAGGTAGAATGGGTTTTGCTTCAAGTTCATTTTGTAGGAGCTAATTTTTCAGGCTTAATACAGCTAGAAAAAATAAGGTTCAAAGTGCCATGAATAAATGATTACTTTTAGAAATAAGAAATTCTTTGGAGAGCAATATCAAGAACTCCATTGTAGCAGACAATCATGAAGTATGGGAAGCTACGTTGCTGGAGAAGCTTTACATTGCAGTCTCTGGTTTGACTTTGCAGTGAAGTCATGCCAGCTTTAGTTAAGCAGCCCTGAAGTTTAATATCAGTCCAGCTGCAGCAGCATAAGTCTGTTGAAATGTGGTAAAATACATGATACATCTTCCTGTCTCCCCTTTAGGATGAAGCTAAGTACTCTATAGCTCCTCAGCTTGGGAAGGGGCCAGCAGAAGGGACAGAGAATGGGCATATGAATCATCCCTTTCTTGTGATACAATTGCCTGGTGGTACCCAGTGAAATTAGCAAGCTCCAGACTGAAAAGTGACACAAGCTGTTCTCACAATTTAAATTAAACTTTGAAATTCCCTGCTTCAGGATGTTGCGTGTGAAAATTCAAAAAACTGCTGGAAGATTGACCCATCAGGGAATATTAAACACAAAAACAGACCAGGTGCAGCAGCACAGGGAGTCCTTAAACTTCTGCAGGGATGTATTAGAGAAGAGATCAGCTTGTACAGGCACTGTTTCTTGAACCCCTTTCCTAGATTTTTACATCTGGCCATTGTGGGAGACAAGATACATGAAAACATCTGGGGTAAAAAGATTTGATCCAGTAACATACTCATATGTGTTATTTATCCAGTTTTCTAAGTCCACAAACCAGCTTCATAACCATACATTCAAGCCTCAGTATCTCTCTGAAAACATAGTTCTTGAGACAAAAATAGATTTTTTTCTTTAATTCTGTTGGACCACACTAAATCTGAGTTCATTCACCATGATCTCAGAGCTAATTTCTGTTATGCAATAAAATACTGAAAAATCAATTTGACTACATACAGAAGAAATAATATCCACCTGAGGAAATAGTCTACTGTGCATGCGTGTATGAGATAAAAGCTATTTGTGAGTCTTTGGTGAAAAATTAAAGGAAATAGCAGCTTTAGGCAGCTCAACATGTAAGAAAACGCTTCAAATCTAAACTCAGTTCTTTCTGTCTCAGGCAATCCTTTATTAAAATTTAACTATGATTTCTGCTCCAAAATGATGTGTTTATTACAGGGTGGAGAACATATCACTTGGGCAAGCTCCATCAAGGTGATGAAATCAATATCATTAAGCCTAAAAGCTCTGACTAAAAGCCTGTACATCATAGGTGATGGGAAAGAACAGGGCTTCTAAAGAAAATAACTTAAACAAAGGAATTTGAGCAGATTTCTCCAGAGATTAATGAAGGAATGATCTCAAATACCCATACTTTTTAGAGAGGTAACATGTTCCTCTCCTTCTTTTTCTTAATTAGGGGTAAAGATGGCTGAAAAAAGTAAGGAATATTTTTTTTTTAAAGGAGCATTTTAGAGAACTGCATGCTATTTTTCTTGATGTTGATTGTGTTCTGCTCTCAGTTCAACATTTCTACTGCTTTCAGTTGTAGTAAACATCAAAATAGTTCAATGATAATAATGATTTCAATAAATCTGATTTTTTTTTCCCCTAAACCAATTCATAAACCAATCTACAGTTACAACTGGAATTTACGTGGAACTTTACCTTAACAGAATCAATATTTATCAGGTTTCTGAAATTCTTCCAAGCTTATTTACTCAAGAAAATATTTTTCTACTGCAGCATTTAAGTGCAAATAAAGAAAGAAACTACACAAGCTTGGGTTTTGTTTTTTCTATTAAAATGGTATAGAATGACAACGCCAAGAAATTTATTACTTTTCTGATACAGAATTCCTGAATAATAAACACCCTACTGTAGCAGTACGAAACTCCTAAAATCCANGCACCTGACCACCAGCCTGGGGGAAGCCCCTTCGAGTGGAAGCTGCGTTCTCGACCGCTTTTGCGTGTGTTCCTGCTGTGGCGAGGGCGCAGCAGGCAGGCCTCGGGCTTCCTGCATCCAGGCTCGTGCGCCCCCCCCCCATGCAGCCAGTCTGGCAGAACTGCTGAGGGCATCCCGGTAGCATGGCCATGCCGCCACAGTTTCCGTTTTGATTTTCTTTTACTTGGGGTTCAACTTCAAAATCTCTTTCATTTCTATTACCAAAAAGAGTGGATATAATTTGCTCAGCTGCTCTTCTGTTTGTTCAGAATACAGGACTGAAAGCCATATTCTTTGCCTTCTTCCAGCCCTTCTTCACTTGCCCATATCCAGCTCTTCATCACTTGCCCAGGGACTCCTGCCGGCCCTGTTGACTACTGCTTTGGCTTCTATGCACAGCAGCTCCTTGACTCTGCACCTCACACTGACTCTTTCATCTCACCTTTCATTTCTCCCCTCTACATTCTATTTTGTTCAAATCAGAAAGGTAGAAAATGATGTGATTTTCTCTTTTGTTCTTTGCATGTGCTTTTTTTCAAGTTATGTCTGATGGTTAGAGCCTCTTTCTCACCTCATTTATCTCATTTTCACTTTCCTGTAATGCTTGCTGCTGTTTCTATCTTCAGTCCTGAGAAAATGGAGCAACCTTGTTATTATTGTCATGCTATATTTACATGTAACTAAAGATGGGACTATATTAATTTATATTGCATTTTGAATTTCAGCCCAAATTAGAGTTTGTATTTGCTTTGTGCCCATTGTATCCAGATATAAATCCATTGAAAGCACAGTTTTTAGGTAAATCTCTTAGAGAGTTGAATAGAAACTTTGGACATGTAGCAAAGCCCTGGATGCATACATCACTGAAGGTAGACTGATTTGAGCGATGCAGTCAGTAACTGTGCTAGGTGTCTTTACAGGGATCTTGTGAAACCTTCACAAAGACCATTGGGGTGCTTTCTAGAGAAAATAAGAATTACAGGTGATATTTAATTTGTCAGTCTTGAATATAAAGCAAATCTCTGACACCACAAAGAACTGTTGAGTTGTTCTGTAGTACTTATGCATATAACAGCCAGGAGAGATGAGAGAACTCCTGACAGGTTTCATCCAGGAGAGCCTCCCCCACTGATCCACGGGGAAAACTAAAAGCACATGACCAGGGCACAGTGGTATGCACACAGCCTACAGTGCTTTTTGTTTCAGGGACTTTTTGCATGAGATGTAATAACTTCATATTTAGCTGTCCTCAGTGGACTTTTCTCCCCTGAATGTGCTCTGTTGTTTTTGAACCTGTGTACATTTACAATAGAAATTATCCCGTGGAGGTTTCACAGCTAGGCATCACACTGTGTGAGAAAATACATTCTTGTGCTGCTTTGAAGCTGCCTCTTGTGGCTTATTTGATGGCCATGAAGTTGAGTATTGGAAGAGACAGTGAGTGTGTCCCTACTCATCTTCTCAGTGTCTGTTATGATTCTGTGAAGCTCTGCTGCATTCCCCTTCAGTTGCTCTTTTCAGCTTGAACTGTTCTGGTCTTAATAAATTCAGTGGTTTCTTACACAGTCATTCTGTACCTTTAGACATACCTATTTATTTTCCTACACTTTCCCAGCTCTGCTATGGAAACAAAGCAATATTCATGATAAAGGGCATCCTGGATATATTTAGTGGTATAATTTTTTTTGGTTGGTTTTTTTGTTGTTGTTGTTGTTGTTGTTTGGTTTTTTGGTTTGGTTTTTTTTTTTTCAGTTTTCCAATAGTTACTAAAATTCCATTATCTTTTTTAAGGGACTATCGAGGACTGAAATTATGTTTTCATAGCTCTATTATATCTCAAGGTCTTATTTCTTAAAATATGCTTTTTTTTTTTTCTCTGAGGATTATTACATCCCTTTTCATGGAATTTCACCTACCATTTTATCATCTCTTTGTTATTTGTTCTCATCTTTTCCACTCTAAAAGTGCCCGTACAATTAGAAAACCTTTTCAGCTAACTTTTGAAAACTCTGTGCAATATACATATTGACTAAACCCTGGTTTTGATTTTGGATTCGGTCAGAGGAAACATGCCTTTAAAATATGTAACTCCAAAAACTTGGAAGTAATAAGTAAGTCCACATGTATCATTGTCCTAAAATAGCACTGAATTGTAATGTGAAATAAAATCATGCACACAGCTTTATATTTGTGAATTTGTTTAAACAAATCAAGGTTTCGTTTTTCTTCTGGATGCCTGTTCAAGGAAATGTCGTGAAAGGAAAAGAATTATGGTCCATCAGTGTCTGTGAGTAATTAAGAGTTCTGTACTAGTGAAAAAGCTCAGTGAGTAATGAAAGTTTAAAATCTATTTTTCAGAATAACTCCAGCTTGCCAGAAAGAAATAGCAGGAGTACACTTAGGCACTTATCCTCTTGGGATGAAAAAATTTTATGTCATATGCTTTTACAGATTTAGAGCTAGATAATCCTTATTTTATGAACTGTCAATGAAGAACACAGAAAGTGACGAAGATCTAAGGGTAAGTGTAATTATTGCCGAGTTATTTTCACACAGCAATGTGGCTTGTGGTGATAGGAATGACTGGACTGGTGGCACTCACCAGGAAGTCAAGTCCCTGCTGAATTAGAGCAGACCTTGCACTCTCCAGAACTGAGAGAGGTGCTTTTGTGAAGCATCAGTGAAATAAAGAGCTTGCCATAGCTTTTACATAACTTTTCTTATTTACCTCCACTATATAAGATGCCATGAATGCTGTTCGTAAACATATTTTTAGAATAGCTTTTTAAAGTAAAACTAATTTTTTTTATTTACAGTCAATTTGTATAACTGCTAAATATGGCTGATAAACAGCAAAAGTGTGCCACAATATTACTCTCACTTATTACCTAAGTCACTCAATAATGGGTTTGTGCCATTATCATTCCATTCAAAGGTAATTTTTTGTCTGCTTTAGAGAACTGCTAAGAGTGTTCAGAAACAGGAATGATTTGAACTTTGGAAGTACATTCTTTTTTGTGACTGATGATGAGATACTAGAGGAGATATCAGTCTGCACATTTTAACAGAGGGCAGAAAACAATGACTATTTGCCCAAGTCCCATACTGCATGGCACAAGAAGACAGACTATAGCTAAACTGTCATTTTCTCTTAAAGATTGCAAAAGGGGGTTCAGTTTTCCTTATTTATGAAAGAATTTCAGAATTACAGGTGATATCTTGTTTGACATACCTGAAGTCAATGCAAGACTGAAGCATTTCTCCACAAGACAATTATTCCTGTATTATGTCAATAAAATGATCTGAGATTGTCTCCTTTGCTATTATCAGTTTAATTGATTAGCAAAGTGTATATTATACGCTTGAGTACTTTTATTTTTTTTTAATATTTTAAAATTAGCACCATCTGAACTTATAGGTACTTGTGTTTATGAAAAATATATACCTTGTATGATAAAGTATAATAAATAATTGATTACAAATTATCTGATCATTTGGCCCTCTAAAAACATGTCCTAAACAAAGGAAAACAATTCTCATATATTTAATTCTGTGAAATGTCCTCATTTTGATTTCAGAAAGCTAGATTACATTAAACTAATTCACTCATTCTGAAAACTGTTTCATTCTGTAAGTCTGCTAAGCATTGCTGATGACCTGATATTTGACAGAAGACTGAGCATAGTCAAATTTTAGGAGAAATATTGTTCTTTAAAATACATGGTAGAGTGTGGCGGCATGGCCACGCTGCCGGGATGCTCTCAGCAGTTCTGCCAGATCGGCTGCTTGGGGGGCACGCGAGCCCGGATGAAGGAAGCTCAGAGGTCTGACTGCGGTGCCCCCACTGCAGCAGGAACACACACAAAAGCGGTCGAGGACGCAGCTTCCCCTCGAAGGGGCTTCCCCCAGGCTGGTGGTGAAGGCGTGCTGGCAGAGACAAAGGAGGAGAGAGGCGGCCTGCTGCTTGGGCTCCAGAGGTTTGACCTTCTGAAGATGCAGAAGCAGCAAGAAGTGGAATAGAGGAAGTACAGTGGGAAGTATAGTGGGACAAAGGGAGGTGTAGTGCAGGGCATAATCCAATAGGGAAAGGGAACATGGGAGAGGTCGACAGGGGAACAGCCAATGGGGATAGAACAGAGGAGGGATTAATACAGACAACCAATGGGGGACCGAGGAAAGGGGAACATTCCAGAACACAATGCATATGCAACAGGGGAAATGCATGAACACAGGCTCATACATAAAAAATAGGAGGGGAATAGACAAACCAATAGGGCTGCAGGGGGCTGTGGGAACTCGCTGTAGCTGGGAGATGGATTTTAGGAGTTTCACACTGCTACAGGAAAACAGAGGCAGAGAATAATGAGAGGTAATCACTCCCCAAGCCTCTTGTAGTATTGAATAAAAACGTGGCATTTTCTGAGAGACTTAATCTATAAGAGATCCTTTTGGGAGGCCCAGGGCTTATTTAATTGACTTATTTATATATATATTTTTGGTTGGTTTTGGTATTGCCAGTGGATATGATGCTCAGTATTCCACAGCATTTCTTTTTATGGCATGCTTTTAACCTCAGAGGTGTGATATTTCAGCATAATGATTCCTTGCATAGTAATCCAGAGCAGAAGGAAAAACATACCTTTCTCCAGTTAAAAATATCAAAACGACCTTTACAGTAATATCTTGCATGCCTTGTAAAATAATAACCTTGGCTTTTTAATCATGAAAAGAGAGCACATTTATATTTGATAGAGAATGAAACTAACAATGGGGAATAATTGCAAATAGAGATCGCCCTCAACATTGAAGACCAGTAATATTTAGAAGAAAAACTGTTGCAAAAAAAGAAACACTTGAGGGAAATACTGACTTTGGAATATAGCTCCATCTTTCGTTCACTAATAGAGTATAAAAAATTAGGTTCATCAACTGTTGGAAACTTAGATACACACTGCAGACAATGCACATAGAATTAAAACTTAAATTTAAATGTAACTGTTACACAGTTCTTAAATGTTAGTTTTAGAAATACCATAGAGTTGTTTGACATTAAAATTACAGGGGTTTTTATAAAAGAACGTTTATTTTCTAAAGACGCACGACTTTGTGTTAATTTGATTTTCATGAAGCATCTTTTAAAAATGTTGGGAAAATGCATAATCTTAAAAAAATTGGTAAACAATGTTCTACCCAAAAATGGTTGTCTGCAGCCTCTAAACAATTTTTTAACCTACTCTTGTAATAAAACCCATTTTGGAAATCTCTGGAGCAGGGAAAGTGAGATTGACCTTTTCCCTCACTATGTAGTCTAGACTCAAACCGACGTTGTTTCCCTAAAGTGTAGAAAACTTGAGGAAATAATTATGCTATCAGATAAATGAATGAAAAGGAATGTTTGAGGCAGGAAAGAAATAATCTTTGACAGCAGGTAAAAAACTTAGGAGTAGGATGAGGAAAAGGGAGCAGCTCATAGCTGGATGTTGAAAAGGGTCAGGTACCCCAAAAAGGGTCACAGATTTGCCTTCAGAGACATTCTGCAGTAGATAAATTGGTGAAATTTTTCTGAAGCAAAGCTTGGATTAAATCAGAGAGAAGCAGAGACAAAAGATGGGCTGAAAATATGAGATGCTGTTGAAAAGCTGGAGCTAGGGGAGAAGTCAATTTACATTATTGCAACAATTCATGGCATTGGGAAAAAATCTGTCAGATAATGGGGGATTGGGTCTTCTTACTCTGACCCGAAACCTTTGTTCCGTCCAAAAGATATTTGTAATTACATCTTATATAAACGGGTACATTTATGCCCTTTTTTTTTCTGTGGATCTTCTGCTATTACGGTAAAATTCTCAATAGACTCTAGTGAGAGCTGAGCGGAGGTCAGAACTGGGTAGGTTCTGTGATGAGCAGTACTTGGTATCCTACCGAGGAATGCCTTTTATTGCCATTAGGGCTCAGAATTGTATTGGGAAAAGAGGGAAGATGAGATGAAAAGAAGTCCAAGTGGACTGATGTGGCTCACTGGAAACAGTGGATGGCTCCTGCTGCAGCTGTGCAGGAGGAACTGGATCCTAACAAATTATTTCAGTATCAAGGAATTAACTACAATATGCTTCACCTCTTAGATGATGTGAAGAGCCTGTGCCAGATCAAGTGGTGCCACTGGGAAGGGCCCCTCAAGGTACATCAATGGACTCTTTGTTGTGAAATCTGTATTTAAGGAACAGAAGAATTTTCTCCTAAAGCCACAAGAGGAGTTCTTTAGCTTACTTCTCACTCATCTTTCTTGTAGAGTGGCATGTGAGACTGTGCTGATATCAAAATAGGAGGCTAAGAAAAGGATAAAAGGGCAAAATGCCTAGCAGTACTAGTTCTGATGTACCTGATGATTTTATCTATGAAATTATGTGGGATAGCAGATGACTTTGGTTTTTATCAATAAATATCTTGGAATTCATTTCAGAAAAAAAAAGTAATTTAGAGAATTAGCTATGAAGCTAATACAGGACCTATTCTTAGTAAATTACATTGAATTCTAACTTGCCTTTGCTTTGTAGAAGAGTAACCATGATGAAAATGTACTATTTTTCAGGAACAATGCATGTCTTTAGCTGTTTGGAATACCGTTATTCTCATTCTCCATCTTGCAAAGTACCATTAAAAACAGTCACTATGTCATGGTACAGTCATGACATTCATGACTTAATTGTTAGCTTCATTAAGTTGTATGAGATTATCTTGGTGAAGGACAGGGGAGGGTATCTTTATATTTTACAGAAGAAGAGAACAATAAACATCTAATGACACAAGCACAACTTTGAAGGGACTACTGCTAGCTGTTGGAACTATTTATATAAATGTCAGACACGTGAGCATGAATTGAATGAAAAGCATCTTCAGGATCTATGAAGGATTAAACCAAGAATAAACAAAGATACCAATAAGATTTATATTTAGATTTCTATACTGGGATTAAAGAAAAAAAAAGGGGGGTAAGAATGAAATCTTAGATGTCTAAATTTTATTCTCATCCTTACAATGCTCCTTTATTTTTGTTCTTTCTTATCTCATTATAAATGAGATGCACTGCCACTCCAAAGATAGCTTTATCTTTATAGGTTGGAGAAAGAAAGCAAGCAAGCAGAAGATTCAGAAGATTACTAGATCATCAGAGCTATGGCACAGAATATTTTCAAAGAGAAGGAGCAAGGCTTCTGTGGTGCACCAGGCTGCACTGGTGCATCACTTATTTTGATACACTTAACTTCAACTTTGTAGCAACATGGATGATGAATCACTCATCCAGCACCCTAGAAAGCAAGTTTTCCTGCTGAACCAAATCTTAACAGACAGGGACTTTAGCAAGTCTGCTCATTAGATTTAAGAGGCAGAGAGAGTGTGATGAAAAATGGCAATTCATCTGTAGACCAAAAGCTTCAGTGCTGTTTAATAAATCCCTCTTAGAATAAGACCTGAATTCTTGGGCTTTAGTTCTGGTTATGTTTCAGAACAAAGCTTTAGAGGTGCCTGGAAAAGGTAGGTGCCCATTTATCACCTGAGCACAGGGGGAAAGCATGTTGACTTGCAGAGGCAGAATGTTCTTATTTCAGGGTCTCTCTCTTCCAGTTCAATACCTACCCTGCAAGTGTATCCTTCTGCCCTTCATGGTTTGTGTGTTTCTAGAACAGAAGCCTCACAATGCACACACAGTTTGAGATTGTCAGGCATAATGCCATAAAATAGTTAACCAAAAATTAGGCTATAATATGTCTTTCACTGTTGAGAACAAATGTCTTGCAAAGCAAAATTTATTTTATTAAAAAGAAAAATAAAATTTGAAAAACACCCCAAACAAATAATTCTGAAGCATGGAAAAAAAAAAAAAATCCCCAGTGTTAAAGAATGACCAGAGCTGTTTTATCCTTTATTTCTTGAAAAGAAACAACATTCATTGCAGGATTAAGAATGAACATGAAAATCTTTAGTCTTATTAGAAATCTTTTCATCATGGGTAAATATTTAAAGCAGAATCCCAATGTGACACCAATTATAGGAGAACTAATCTTACCGTGCTCTATGTAGAAAATGTAATTCTTTGCATTGTAGCAACTGTGTTATAGTTAAAATTTAGTTCACAATGCAATAAATGTATATCTCTTGAGTAGGTTAATTTATACTTTTGATAATAAATGCTTTCACATCCATTACCCATGAAATCTCCATGGAGTCCAAGTCCAATTGAGGTCATACCATGACACCTTATTTAAAACTTAACATGTATCAAACATAAATAGGAAGTAATTTTCATCAAAGCATCCCACTGGTGTCAAAGAACAGGACTTGACATAAACTACATTGCATGCATATTAAGGATGCAGATACACGCAACAATTCACCTTTTTTCCAGCTTAAACTTTTCTCCTGTAAGAAGCAGCAAAGGTTCTTTGTTGCCCATGTAAGATAGGGAGGTCCTTCAAGGATTGGAAGGACCATGTTTTTGCAGTTTTTCTAAATTTTCAAATATACCTTATTTATCAAGCTGATTATGATAAAGCTGTTTTTAAGAGACTCAGAAGCACAGCAGGGGACTGCACATTCCATGATGAATCATATCTGTTTTTCTACTTAAGACATACCAACTAAGTCTGTCTCAAGTAATGCCAAAAGGAAGCAGGCTGGGCAGAAGCACGAAGACTCATTATTTGCTCTCCTTGCTGCTGCCCGCTGGGGAGCTCCACATTTCTACGGCTTCCCAATTGCCACGAGTGTTACTGCCCTTGTGAGACTGGATGTGGCTTCTTCTGCAGTTTTGGTCCCCTTGCGACCATAAAGTCCACATGCTCTTTCCTTTCAGTTGTCTCTGCAGGTCTCCTGGCCCCTCTTGGGTGCAGTTATCCATATGTACTTCTTTTTCTTTCTCCTTCTTTTCTTTACTCAGGAAGGAGTTGTGCAGGTGCATTGCCTCTGCCTCCTGTAGTTACTTTATTGTATTCAAATCTTTTCCCCTTTTTGGAAAGATCACAGGCATCTGTTAAGGTGTCCTTGGGTAAGGATCAGAACTTACAGGCTAAAAATTTTAAAAGTTGTTTGCAGCAATAGAAGTCATGTTTCCCAGACCCTTTTTTTAGTCTCTATTTTCACTGTTGGACATAATTTTCCCCATGTTGTTTCCCTAGACCGTACTAGAAAAGTGAGGGCAGTAAAATACACTCTGTCCTGCTCCAGAGACCTCTTCAGCAGCATTCTTAGATATTTTTCATTCTTGAATTACTTTACATTAAAATATTAAAGGCCTGTCTCTGAGTTCCCTTGCATACTTTTACACTCTTATGTAATTTTACCATGGGAGTTGTTTTCTCTGCGTCTTAGTGTTTGGTTTATTCATTATATGGCACAACTATTAGTCCTTTTCCACAGTGTCAAACCTGTCTGAACTAGTGACTCATAAATTAACTACTTGTCTTAAATGATTAAAATTGTATGGAACACAGCAAAACATCACCTGCTGTTTATTGGTGTGTCTATCAAGCTACAGGCTTAAACCGCCCTGGCTAATTTTTTCTATAGTCTTTGTATGATAAGATACGTCTGTTGAACTATGACTATTATCTTGTGGCTGTTGGATATCACACTTGGCATGATATTGAGGTAAATTGTGTTACTCTCCAGTCAGAATTGTATAGCATAAGCTTCAGCAAAATTGTAAAAGCCTAAAGACCTACTATTAGCAGACAAGATAAAATCAAGATATTGTAGTGTACATGCTAAACACAAGAAAACACTGATGGAGATTTTAAAGAAAAAATTCAGTTAAATCTGAAAACTATTCTGAATAAAACAAGTATCAGTCTCTTTGAAAAGAAGTATATAGCCTTTTGTGCTATATATTAGTAACTTGTACACTAAGGTAAAATAGTAACATTGGTAGATGACCAACAGCGTTTCTCAATTGTATTCCAGAAAATTTTCTAAAAAACACGGTGTATTTGACTAAAAAATTCAGTTCTGTTCTGGTCAATATAAGTTCACACACTTTTCTCATTAAATGTGAGTAATATTCAAATGCTTTGTGAGCAGAAGATATTAATTCCTTAAAACGTACCAGAAGGGAAAAAAGACTTTTTCTGTTTGTTTGTTTGTTTGTTTTTTATTTCAAGATGAGGGAGCAGATAAAGGTATTAAAGATTCTAGAGAATTTATAGGTGAACATGCTTCACATTCAGGAAGATTTGCTCCTCTTCAGTCTCACACTTTCCTTTCATAGCCATGCTGGGTGATAAAATAAAGCAATAGGTGACCACGGGACATCAGGTACTTGTGGTCACCTGATGATGACAAATCAGGTGCATGTTGCATGGCTGATGCCATTTCTATGCATCATAAAATTCACATATCACTTTCTGAGAGCATTTTTTAAAAAGCGTTTTTCATTGCAAAATGCAGTTTTTAATCTACAGATCAAATATCACTATATTACTGGCTTATAAAATGGCTTTCTTTCTCTGATATATTTCCTTTGACTTTAAAATATGCTGTTTCCTTTTAATGCACAATGTCTTTCAAAAATGGAAAAGCCAACCCTGAAAAATGTTGAGATTCTTCAAGGGAAGTTCAGGATACTTAATATCTTTCCAGTTACATTAAAAAATTACCCTCACTGAATAACTGACCAGACACAGAAATTTTAACAGGATAAATGTTCACCTAGACAGCAGTTAATTATAACTTTCCATTCACAGTATTCATTACGAATTGCACAATAATGATCATTACAGCAACCAAAAAATTCATGACGTTATGCTTTTAATTTCTATACCACACTCCTTTTTCCACAAAGAACTAGATAGTGTTGCTAGATAGTGTTGCACCAGCTTTAAAAATGTTCTATGTGCAAGTTAGTATATAAATTCAGTTTAAGTTTCTTATGTTTATGAGTTCAGGAATAACACTGTGAAGTTGACTCCGATGAAAATGTGCCTTAAATGATTTATGAGTTTTCCAAAGGCTGATATGAATTCAAAACTTCACTAAATTCACACATGAAGGAACCTAACTAACTACTTTATATTTGCAGAGCTCAAATAATCACTTCAATTTCACATGCTTCTTATGTAGTATTGGAACATATGAGATCGATACTTTTTGTATTTAGGGATATGTATTTTTCCTTCCCAGTTTTTCCAGTGAGTTTGAAAATACTAAAAGAAAGACTGTACATGTACAGTAGGTAAACAATCTTTAAAATTACAGTTGTAGATGGATATATGGTATACATTTTTTCCACAGTGATTTTATTTTCATTTCTATTCATTACTTTTATCAATGTAACCATGTTTACATTTACAGCTGCCAAGCAGGTGTCCCCCAGGAAGCTGTAACAAGGAGAAACTTTCTAAATCACCTTCACATGGGACTTGCTGAGTACAAAGCAAATTCCTAAACCTGGGACCCATTTCCTCAATTCAGGACTTGAAATTTGCATCAAGGGCTGTGGCTCAAAAATGAAGTAGCCTCCTGGGCAAGCCTGTGTGCCCTTCAGTACTTATCTGTAGGGATGGAAGGAAGTTCCACAGAAACTGAACTGAGAGGGAAAGTGTTAAGCAAATTAAAGAGTTTCTGGGCTGTGTGGTTTCACCTCCATCCCCAGTTTGGAGGGAACCAAGCCCTTAGGCTTTGCGCAGGTGAATCTAAGGAAGGAGGACTTGGGCAGGTGTGTACTGCTTTTGGTTAGGAGGTGGTGGCTGACATCCCACTGGCTCTCAGTCACTGTGTGCCAGCTCAGGTTCACAGCTGATGAGTACGGACTGAGGGGTACCAGCAGGGGCTTTTGTGTTTGGCCATGTCCCCAGCCTGTGCTCAGGGCCTGGCCAAACACAGGGGACAGGGGCAGCTGACAGAAGGCATTGCTCTCACCTTGTTATATTTCTTGTTTTCTTTACTCTCTTGACAGTCTTATTTGGCTGCCTACCATATCCCTGCTATTTCATTTTCCAGTTAGTCTTCAGAAGAATGCAAGCCTAATAATTTTGTGTTAGTAGGACTCCAGTCCCGGCTACTCTTTTGTATCCGTATTGATTCATTATATTAAAAACTTTAAGTGTATTAAAATAAGTGAACTGGTCATCTCATCTTTATGGTTTAAAATGAGGACTAAGGAAAGAAACCTTCAATTTCCTATTGTTTTAAATTCCTAAGTTAAAAGCTACCTGATTTATTTTCAAGAGTTTAAATGACTGGTTTTTTAAACAAAACTATTCCCATTATTTTTTAACTTTTTTTTTATGTTAATGTCTTAATTTCCTGAAATGTTCAACAATAAAAGATGAAAATTCAGATGTACTTTTCTTTAGTTTATAAGCTGAGACTCTCAGTAAAAATAACTTTGTAGTAAGTGCAGGTAGGTGCTGACATTAAAATTACCAAGTAGATGTATAAAATACAGATGGTTGAGTTAGCTCTGACTAAATTAATGGTGAGCAAACAACTTTATATATTGAGCATATATGACAAAAGAGCAGAGGTTGTCTCTGGAGTATAAAATACTTAATTTGGGTAAGTGGTAGAAAATCAGCAATAGCCTGCAGGAGGAAGATGATCTGGTACATTATCTGGTCTTTGCCCAGTGTCCCATTAGTCCTGGGTAAGATAAGACAACCAAAGAAATTCTTTCCAGGTGGCTATCTAAAGTGGGTGCATAAAGACTTGTAGGGCTTCTTGTGTTATGCAGATGGAAGAGAATTTTGGGATTACATAAAATTTATTTTGAGATGTTTTAAGGATATTGTGGAAATTTGCAATGAGATTTTAAGGAAAGGGACCAAAGGCAGTTAAAGGGAGGGATCAATGTGAATCAGGGAAGAGCAAGAGGAGGAAAAGAGAGAGGAAAAGGTATAAAAGTGGCCAGTCAGGTGTATGTGAGTCAGCACATTTGCCTGACTGAGGAGCCTTCTTGATGCTCTCACTAANAGAGGAGCACACAGGGCTGGGTGCCAGTGCCTGTGGGAGAGCACAGCTACACAGGAGGGACAGGAGGGAGCCACTGTGTCCGTGGCAGCTGTAGGTGCAGTTTGTGTTTGTGTGGGTGCTGGTAGAGGCATTTCTTTCTGCCTTGGTGGAGCTCTTGGTCACCCGATGTGGTAGTCTGTGACACCCCCGTAGAAAGCAAGAANTTCACATGTGTGGCTGAATTAAAACCTCTCCTGTGGAACCCCATACGAAGGACCCTTCCCAGCTCTTTGCCGTTGACCTGTTGCAAGTACCATCAGGTGTGAGTGTGACTGAGTGTGTGCGTGGGAGGTGGCCACCGAACGGCTCCGTGTTGGAGATGCTTTCGGAAGGTTGTGGTACCCCATACTATCTCCACCCACTGCGACAACCTGATGCTTTTGGGAATTGTCTAGACCTGCCTCAATCTGTATGGAAAACACACCACAGAATCCAGCATCTTGTAGCATTTAGCAGGCAGATTTTTGAAAAAAAACTCTCAATCTAATAAGAACTGCAACTGAACTAATTCTACAAGAATATATAAAGGAAACTGAAATACTGGAGTCTATATTTATTTCCTACTAGTGGTGAAAGTTATTCTCAAGTTTAGTCACAGATTGTTGCCTGTGGTCAGAGGAATAATGCCTTTGCTTTAGAGGCACAGAGACAAAGTGCTAAGGTTAATGTGCCAGGTCTAAACCAATAGATTATACCCATATGATATCTTGCCATCACTAAAGGAAGAATTAAATCAATCAACACAAGCAATCTTCTTCACTACTATAAAAAATCATTAAGTGCATAGCTAGAGAGTATTTGAGATTATGAGAGTCAACTCACTGCAGGAGAATAACTGCCTAATGTCCTGCTGGGGATGGGAACGTATCTTACACATGCCATTATTTTTAAAAAGGTAACATACAAAGCAACACCTGCCTTCTGCTCTTTATTTTCATTCTAATGGTGGTGCACCTGCTCAAAAGATTTCACAGGTTCTTCTAAAATGCACCATTATCTTTGTATGAAGTTGCTGTGATATTTATGACTCTCTCCAACAAAGTATGTTTTTGCATCCTCTGTGGCATCTGAAAGACTTGAAGTTAGACAACCAGTACAACTTCAAAGACCAAAAGAGAAAAAAAATGCTGAGACTTCCACTCTCAGATGTGGATATGAAAGGAAGATTTTTCCTGGTCTCCTGCCTGGAAAGATGAGGAGCAAGATTATCATCATAGGTACTTTGTTGTAATCCACCATCTATGTCACAGCATTAGCTATGTTAGGTAATACTCAGACTCACTAAGATCTAGACTATTTTACCCTGCAAATGGACTCTAAACCATTTTGCAACAGAACAAAAGATTTCATAGTTGCAGGAATTCAGTTTTCTCATAACACCTCTCATACAGAAAAACACTGAAATCCTTAAATGGACAGCATAATAGTGGCTCCAGGGACTGTAAAAGAAAAATAGCTGGTGCTGCCTCTATTGGAGACAGACGGATGGGTACTGGCAAGGCAAAAAAAAATTGTAACTGAAAAGTGTCACTGCAGCTTCCTTCCTGTGACTACAATTGTTCATGCTCTTATTGTGATTAAACATGAAATCTCTGTGCTTGAATATTTAACAAGAGAACTGCCCATGGGGGAAGCTATACATGGAAACTTTGGACTTGTCTGATGTAGTGATTTGTTTCTTGGAACCACAGATGTGGCTTTAAACAAAGGACCATCAAATGTCAAGTGAGCTGCACATCCTAGCAAATTTCAATTGTAGTTGTCTGGTGATAAGTGTAGTTTCCAGCAAAGAACAGCAAAGAAGTTCTGCCATACACTTCAAGAGTAATATTTTAAACAATAAATTCTTCAGTCAAATTTTTACTCTAATCTTTGCAATGAAAAAATGGCTAACACTGCACTGTAAATCGAGTGATGTTAACTTAGGAGGCTTTCTTCTTCTTTGCAGCAACTTCCATTGATAACTATAGTAGATTATATGTAGTAGAAAAAGGGGAATATTTCTCAACCCCCCTTTGAAAAGGCTAATATGTTATTCCATAGGAATGGCAGTCATATAAATCCTTTAAAAAGCACCTTTATAATTTTAGTCTGAGATTTAAAGTTAACAAGCACTCTAAGTCCTTCTGCCAACAGTAGAAGCTGTGGATGGATAACATCTCAATATGTGCTCAGCCCTTGAGGCTGCAGGTACTGAAGTTGAAGTTTTTGCCTTTTGTTTCTTCTGATGTAACTGAGGTATAGTCTGATACGGCAAAAATACATAAACTATCTAATCAGTGCCTGGCATGATGATAGCTAGCAATGGGTCTCTGTTTAATAAGCCTCATCTACAATCTCACCCTCAGCTGGGATCTAAACGTTTTTTCAAACATCTCATGATTACCGGCTGGAGTTAAAAGGCTGGCAAGCAGCCATGAGTTCTGGGAAGCCGGCTCTTGACTTAGTGAGAAATCCACCTTGAAGTGGACAGAACTCCATCTAAGAGCAGAGAGGGAGAGAGAAACTTGGTCACAAATAAACCAGGGTGAGCCATCAGATGAAAACCTAGCTTGTCAGTCCATCAGCAATAAGGACCTTAGTCTGTTTGTGGATTTGCTATCTGTGTGTCCTCCATCCGTGCTGCTTCCAGGTCATAGCTGGGGTTCCAGGCATCCTCCTGGTGCTTAGGAAAAGCTAAGCTTGGCATCGCTGCCTGCAGCACACCACAGTATGGTCAGGCTGGCCTGAGCCCTCCAGGCCGCAGGGCTCAGTGCAATAGCTCAGGTTTTCTTCCCCGGGAGGGCTTGAGCACTTGCTGAGGCCCCAGTTTGGGCATGGTATTGCTGCATGTGCATGGTGGGCAGTGGGTCCTGAGTGAACAATTGCAACCTCTGTTTGTTCTGTGAAGTAGCTGAGATATACGGG
Source organism: Edolisoma coerulescens (assembly GCA_013397115.1). Lineage (NCBI taxonomy): Eukaryota > Metazoa > Chordata > Aves > Passeriformes > Campephagidae > Edolisoma > Edolisoma coerulescens. Next base: position 454,592 of record VWZW01008200.1, on the reverse strand, counting down.
TCTGACACAGAGAAATCCTGGTAAATTAGTCCTTTAGTCTATTGAGGTGCTTGCAGTACACTGATGGAAAAGATTTCAATTCAGGACAGACAGTTCTGGAGATCTCCAAAGCCAAAGCAGCCTTCCAGCCTAGAGGGCTGTTTGAGAGGCCTAGTTGGGACCTGGTGTTCTGCAGACCCTCTTCAAATAATTCATTAAATGGCCTAGAGCAAGACAGTGTTTTTCATCCTAGTGGCTGCCATTCCAAGGGAGGGATGAGGTGTGCCTGATGCCCGATTTCGCTTTCTGTGAAGTTCAGAAAGGACCACAGGAATATGGGTGTCCTATCCCACCCCAAGAGACCACTGATCTCATGGATAATATTTCCTGTAAGATCATTTTAAGCAAGTCAACATATTGGATAACATTTCTAAAAAAAATAAATGTTGGTCATTAGTAGATTGACAGCTATGCTTAATATAATGCAGGGCGTGCCTTAACATAAAGCTCAGCTCTCTCAGTGGTATCAGCGGTGCTAATCATTAGAAAAGCTATTCAGCTGTTGCTTTTAGATTGCTAAATACATTTATATTCAGGGAGGAGAAAAAGCTCATAGATTTGGAGAAAAGCTTGCAAATATGGTTTGTAAGGCAGGTAAAATGGACTCTTGTGTTTACTTTACCGTCTAACAATGTTTTAATCAATTTAAGAATATCAGGGAGCAAGGTTGATTTTATTTTATTTTGAAATGGCTGGATCTGGCACTGTTGATATTGCTGTAACAATGTAAAGTCACAGCAGTAATATTACATGCTAGGTACCACAGAACACTCAAAGCAGCAAGTTGCCATCTAAAATTGCTGACACTCCAAATACCTTTATTTGCATAGTTAATAAAGAGGAACACGGAATCAACCTGCACTCTAATTAGTCAATATTATAAACAGTTCTTCACACCTTAATTTCTCTCCTTCTAGCCCTTGTTTCTGCTATTCCCACTGAGTTAATTTTAAAATCCTGTCAAACACTTCTAACTATGAGTCTCTGAAGTGGCTCAGGTAATGAACTTCTGATCTGATTGCTTTTTTTTCCTGAGTGCTAACTTATGAAGCAAGATGACTTCATTACTGCCTGGCATGTTGTAAACACATACGGTAATTTTCCATACACTTAAACACTGAGCTTCTTTCTGTGAAAAGGGAACTTTTATGAATTATATATGGCTGTATAATGGAGGGTGATGAAGGTTTTATTTTGCATCAGGCTCTAGTGTTGTAAGTGAAGAACCAATAACTAAAATTGTGTTACTTGTGCTAACCTTAAAACACCACAATATCAGCGGAAGTCCAAAGTGAGAGAGTGTTTCTCTGGTGTATTCCCTCACAGGCTGTCAGATGTCATATCTTATGATCTGTCATATTCTCATGCCATTTCTTGGGAAGATGAGTAATGTGATCAAAGCCCTTGATTCACCTTATGGGTAAATAAAGATGTTCTTTATATTTATTTTGAAAGAGGAATGCCCATTATCTTATCTTGGCTTCTAGTCACTGGAAATTTCAGTATACTGTGGAAATTTTTTTGAGTGAGACTTTTATAGTATAAAAATTTTTTTTCTGCTCTTAAGCAGACCATATAATAAGATAGTATCTAGCTGAAATAGTCTCTCTCAAGTATGTTTAAACATATGCATTTAATTAGTTACAGCAAAGTTTTCAGCTAGGGCAAATGGAAAAAACGCAGAGCCATCTCACTTTCAGAAGACTGGAGTTAGGACTCTGCCCTCAGATCCATGTGGCCCAGGATTTCCAGGAAAGTTCCCTTTATTCTATCTAGGGTCATCTGGAATAAAAATTGCTGTACTGCAATCCATGTAATTTAGTCCCTGATCAACAAAGGAGCACACCTCATCTGGTAGCACAGATGTGCTGGGAAGCGGTGCCAGAGCAGTGGTATGAGACCTGCCTTGTGGTCTTCAGGGATGTCTGGTGCTGACTCAACCAGTGAGGATAATGTTGTTCAGTCCATGTAGTGGTACACCCTGGAGGCAGCCGAAGCTGAGCTGAGCAAGAAAAAAGAAAGCATCAGTCCTGATTTTCCTGGAGCAGGTACTCTAGGGAGGTTGACTGTGCTTTAAAGTTACCTCCAAGAACATTGTAAGAAAAGTTTTTGGACACAGACCTTAAGTTTAAGTCACAAATCTTAGTCCCCTCTTGACTGTTAGACACTGCAAGAGCTAATTACCTCAGCCTCTGAGGTGTCTGAAGCAGAACTTGTCAGTGCAGTCTAGCAGTACTGCTCATTCCCCTGCCATATCTTCTGTTTCTGCTCCCTCCCTAACCTACTCCATGGGGTGCCAGCTCTACAAAATTTCTCAGTTGCCCCATTTAATATCATCTCAGAGTACCTTTTACTGCTCTGGCAGTATTCAGGATCAGATCCAGTAACAGTAAATGCTGCAGGTTGTGCACAATAGGTATTCCTTTTCTAAAATACATTAACTGCCAATGTTTAATTCAAAGTCGTTCAAATTCAGGTAATGTTGAATGAGATAATTTGTCATTTGATCCATTTTCTCCATTCTCAGCATACAGAGCTTTATTACTAGTCTGAGCAAACCAGAGAACCTTTGCATCATCATAATCATAAAACACTTTCTTTTGTCATTAATTAGACACAACTGGGCAGGAAATAACACAGAGGCCATAAAACCCAGTGATGTATACTCAGCTCAAGGCAATAGATTTTTCCTTTGATTTCCAGAAACTTTTGATAGAGCTGAAATAAGCTGTACTCTTTTTTTTTTCTGCAACAAATACTTCTTTTTTATACCTCTTTGCCCTACCTTTTTTTCAGCTTTCTCTAGCCCATGAAGTGAGACACCCAGCCGTGACAAGGAAGACAAGGAACTGCAGACAGTAACTTATTTTAAAGGCATACATACCAGAAGTCTCAGTGACAGTGTGAAGAGTGTATAGTGGGTTTCCAATGTTTCAGACCTTTTCTTGTACAAGTTATATTCAATGGTGTTGTAGAGGTTCATGTATGGGAAAACCTGCATAATTTGATTAATTCAGCTTTATGCTGAATCTAACAGGACAGCTTAATGTGGCTTCTTGGTTGAAATGGCTAGATAACTCAGGGACAGGAATTGGGGCACAAGTGCAGGGGGCAAGAAGTAAAATCCTCAGTAGAGGCTGTTCTACACTGTTCAGAACTATACATTGTCATGTACAAAATGGGCCTGTCAGGCAAATTTGACTCTTCTCCCTGCACTTGGACAGCTCACAGCAAAGGCAGAACTGCTGCATTCTTGCTAAGGAAAGTAATAGTGGGATTTCTTGTGATGAACTTCATGGCCAGGGTGCCAAATCTGGGGGCATAATCATTGATAGACGTGTATGTGTGTGATACCAGGAATTATACCAGAACACATAAAACATCAATTCAACATTTCCACAGGTCTATGAACTCTATGAATACAGTCTGGAAAAGTGAAAAGCCCTTCAGAGTACAGGAGAGAATTCACACCACATTCAGCTAAATCATCTGCATGCACACAAAAACATTAATGATTACAGCTATGCTTATAGATGCTTCACAGATGCAGAGCTGCCATCATCATCTCTAAAGAAAAAACCCTTTTTATAACTCTTTTTAACCGATAGTACAAGTGAAGATCTTTAAATTATATGATACAAGCCTAGATCATAATTATGATGAACTACTTTAAATTATGAACTTTAAAGAACTAGACGGGAGGACATAGAGTGACTGCTATATTGAACTTCTTTGGCCAGACCTCAGTGCTTGCTGGGAGCAAAGCAGTTAAGACAAGGGCAGGTGTAGGTATATTCACAGGGTGTCTGTGAATGTGGTAGAGATATATTTTGACAGACTTAGAGAAAAACTTCTGCTCTCTGTCCTCTTGTCCAATACATCAGTCCAGGATTTTGATTTTTTTTTTCTCCAGCATGTTCAGAGGCAATAGAATTGAGTATAGTATTATTAACAAATGTTTTGGATACTTTGAAATGGACAAATATGTGACAACAAGAGTCTGTTGACAGATAATATATAAATAGCAAAAAAAGCTAAATTTAGAAATCAGCATTTCAAAGTAACACCTAATGTATCATTTTACACAGATTGTTACTGACAGTGATTCTTTGTTTACAGACTGGTTTTGTACTTGATTGTTCCCAGGTGTCATAGAACATTGGTTCTGGTCAGACTGAACAAGTGGAAATGGTGTACATGCATGAAAGGGAATTTTGTTCTGGCCATCTTATCAAATTAGTTTCAAAATAGAAAACATAAATAGACTGACATCTTTCTTTTTATTTCAAATACTTCAAAATAATTTTTCAAATTTATTTTCAAAATAATAATATTTCAAAGTAATTTTTTCAGTGGTAATCCTACCCTGGTGAAAACAGTAATCAGTCTTAGGATTTGAAAGAGAACTGAAAAATTATGTATCCCTAAAAATTTCTGTAATTCTACTGGTACACATTTTCTCTACCAGTTTGTCTGATGATAGAATACAAGATAATGAGAGTGTTTGCATGTTTTATTTTTTAAATAATTATTTTGCTATTAGATTTGATAATACATGAATTACAGTGTCAGCTAACAAAAGTGAAACAGAAAAGTGGCAATGGTACAGTCTTCATTGGGAGATTCTTTACTGCACTGGACCACACATTTATCTCCTAAAATGAGAGGCTGTGTCACTGTTCAAAGCATCTCCACTTCTCCCATGAATATTTTTAGTCAATACACCTCTTCCTCCTAAATTGGAATTACCACCTGATTGAGCATTGTGGGTGTAATTTCATAATAAAATACAGAAAAATACAGATGGCAGAATGGCAATATGGGATCCACAAACATTGAGCTAATTAATGAATGACATTTCATAATTATAATTAGTGTATATTTCCAGCTCTCACTGAGGTAAGGAAATTGATTCATTTTGTAAAACCTAATGTATTTCAAATTATCTCAAACATTTAAAACAAGGAAGGAAGGAAGGAAGGAAGGAAGGAAGGAAGGAAGGAGTGGAAATNATGTATTTCAAATTATCTCAAACATTTAAAAGAAGGAAGGAAGGAAGGAAGGAAGGAAGGAGTGAGTGGAAATGACTGTCAAAAACCATCCTAAACTTCAGTTCAGGAAGTCATAAATCTCCCTGCACTAATGATAATCCAAAAATGTTTAGCTAAGATAATAAAAATGTCTTGCTTGCTACCATAACTTATTTTCATGACCTACAATAACTGTTATGAATGTTTCCCATCAGTACAGATATATCTTTTATCAGTCTAGAATATATGAACAATGTTTGCCAGACAAAGCCATTAAAAGAAACTGTAATAACAGACAACAAATTGCATCAACAATTAAGCTTATTAGAAACAAAGTAAGAAAAAGCAGAAGAAATTTAAATGTAAAGCAAGTGAACATATGCACCGAGAAATAAAATTAAGGATTTGAGAAAATAATCTGATTCAACATATTCAGTAGCTAGTTTTATTCAACATTATTTTCTGAAATCAAATGGAAAAACTTTTTTAAAGGAAAAAAAAAAGAAATCCTTTAGCACCAAGATGTTTCCTCTCCCAAACTCAATTTACAGAAAGACGTTTACGTTGCCAAGAAAGATTAAAAAGAATGTACTTTGTTTCTAAATGGCTGCAAACTGTGGGAAGTAAACAAAAACCTTATACAACATAAATAGTATTAATGTGGTGTGCAGAAAAGGTTAATTAAATTCTGTGGTTTCTTTCTCTGCATAGAACTGACTGAGAGGAATTTTTAAAGCACAGGTGGTGTGTTTCTTTTAGTTCCTCCGTTATTAGCACTTGATCTAAACTCAGTTTGTGATGATAAATGAGTATTTTTACTTCCATGTGGTGTTCAGCCACCTCTCATTTTTGTCATGGGAATGTCAATTGATAGCACAGAGTGAAGAGAGCATTTGACAGTCCAGGTCAGAGTATGGTATTCATGGTCATGGTCAAAGTGGTGTTCTGCTGATATGCAGATGTATGAATGCAAACAGGAGTAACACCTCTGAAATAATCTATGTGGGGAAAAAAAAAAAAAAAAAGGAAAAGCTTCATCTGCATTTGAGCTGTGTTTATTCTAAGAAAGGGATAGAATACTGCAAAATTCAATGTAAGGAGAATAACAAAAGGAATATTTTTTTAATTAAGAAAGCTTGAAACAGGAACAAAAGACCTTTCTTTTTCAGAAGGGTTTTTGTAAAGACAATATTGATCAGTTACATTAAAGTCTTTAGAGATAAGATGGCTGATTGGCTGAATTGCACAAAATCAGAGTTAGGCTGGATTTATAAAAAGGGTTTTCAAAAGTATTGATACATCAGTCCCAGACCAGGCTCTGTAGGGGTATTATGGAGCGTCATTTGTCTGAAGCTGCAAGAACAGGTATAATAAACATCTGTTGGATATGGAAAAGGAATATTTGTCCTTTCAAAGAGATAAAATGTGCGTGCATACACACATAAATAAAAATGTGATTCTCCAAATTAAGCATGTCATAATATCTTATAAACCCCAGACATTAGGACCTAAAACTGTCAGCTTCTTTTCTCCCTCATTAATCTCAAAATATAACTCAGCTTCCTGCACAAAATTACATGCTATAGATTCAAGTAATGATTTCTGTCTAGTTAAAGAGAACAATAAAATATATTTCATGCTTGTCAGGCATAGTTTCAAAACAAAGCAGATACATTTTAAAACTGAATTCAAACTTATTTTATGACTGATCAAATCTGATCTTTATCTTCAACAAAACAGACTAATTCAGGATATATTAAAAATTAATTGTGCCATTTGTTCCTTGGAATTTTATACTATCATTTAAAATATATTCTGTGAGGATATATAATTTTTTTAGTTATTTATCCACTGAACAAAACAAACCTTAAAAAGTAATAAGATTTGTATCACATCAGCCATCTTGTGACCATGATGACCATGTCAGTGTGGTGAAGAATGAAGGGCTGACGTTCTCAGTGCTGGAGAATACTAGAGGCACTCTGTGGTATGATTAACAAATCATATTTTTGAAAAAGATACTGGCTACAGAGGCCACAATGTTTGTAGGCAACACAAAAATAATTAGGGCAGTGAGAAAACAAAGTTTTGAGAAGTGTTGCAAAATGTTCTCATAGCACTGCATAAACAGGGAAAAGAAAAAAAGAAAAATGGCAAAAATGGCAGACTTGAAATTTCTGTATGCAAAGAAAAATACACGGAGTAAAAGAACTACATGTACACCACGATGTATTTTTAAATGACAATTACTATGCAGGTAACAGAATATGAAGTCTTTATAAGAGGATTGAAAATACCTGCTCAATTCTCAATGGCAATCCACCAAGGAAATAAAATGTAAAATATATTAAGAAAAGAATTGAGGATAATTCCTTCTATTGTGAACTCACAGATGAAATGTTGTTTACCTACAGCCTCAGTGCTTCCAGCTTTTCTTATCTCATCCGCAAAACAGCCCAGAACTGAAAAATGGGTAGATAAAGGCTACAGTGGTGACCAGAGATATACAGCAGTTTATGTATCCAGAAAAACTAAGTTAATACACTTCAGCTTGGAAGAGAGAAGATGCTAAAAAGACGGCTAGCAAAAAAGTTTTCTGAGACTTTTTATAGTTTCTTGTGATGAAAGAACTGAGGGTACACAGTGAAATTAGCATACAAATTATAATTAAATAAAGTAACTCATCACTACACCATGTTGCAGAGGCTGGACTGTAAGTAGGCTCAGAAAGTAATTTTTAAAACAATAATGGAAGAAAGGTCACTAGAGATTATTAAGTCTCTACACTGATGGCTTTAAAAGTCCCTAAACTGTAGATTGCTGAAAGCCGGAATGACACGAGGGAAAGTGCCAATGTAGCAATTGTCCTGTTCTTGTTCTTTTTTTTTGCTAAGCATCCACAAATGATCATTGCCAGACAGGACCTAAAGTCACTTCCAGACTAACCAAAAGGAATCTTTGTTTTCATCAGGAAACCTGTTTTCAAATTCGTATCTTAACAGTGTTGCAGAGAAGATATTTTAGGTCATAGTCTAGAAAGGTATACTTGAACAAAACTGAAACATTACCTAAATAATACCTCAAATATATTAACAAGAAGTAATAATGCATCTTTTAATAATGAAGTTTATTACATTTGTATTAAGTATATGGCCAATGTTTTCCATATTTGAAACCATGTCATCCACCAGAGACTGCACAATTCCTAAGCCTGAAATTCTTGAAAGGGCCACAGGAGTTTTTTACTTCCTCTAAGTTTTGGTTCCTCCAGTGCAAATGATGATTTCTGCTAGTTTCTTCCTCTCTCACCTTCAGGGAATTTTTTTCATTAAAGTAGTGGTTTAAAAAACTCATAATGCCTGATACCTTCAAATGCAAATACAGTTCTGTCTACAAAACATAAATGTATATACCAGGTTTAAATATAACTGAAAAAGATAACATAGTATTTTAACAGAGAGCAGAAAGAGTCTGTGAGCTATTTTTAGGAGTCACATTTTGCAGAGGTCAAATTTTATGGTGATATTTCAGTTCCTTTATCTCATCTGTTAGAAAATCCTTAGAGAATGCTTATTTATCTGCCAAAGGCAGCCTAACAAATTTCTATCTTCAGCAGGCAAGACACACATTTCTTTTACATCAAAGAAGAAATGCTCAGTTCTTGATATCTCACCTATTTCACACCAAAATCACTCCTTACTGAAGTTTACTTCACAGTGTCTGAAGGTCTCTTGTCAGTGGACAATTTATCACTAATCAATGACATCTGCTGTTTCTCCAGTATGATTTCATGTCCAGGCAATCAACACCTGGGAATGTTTCTCCAGGAGCAGGTTTCTTGCCTACTGAAGGACCCACCCTGGTGCCTGCAGAGCACAAGATGTTTTTCAGAAGATGCAGTCTCCTTCCTGATGAAAAGCCAGTAAAAGCACAAGGAAAACCTGCTGTTATGTTGGCAAGCTCCTGTAGCATACAAATTTGGGCTATAGTCCTTTGGCCTTATTGTGGTCTCCATTTCTGAGAGTGTTCTGAGAGTGGCAGGCAGGCATGTGTGGCCACTGTACAGCATGTGTCCAGGGGTTCATGTGTCACAGCCAGCATGGGCCACAGCTAGGACAGCAGCCATCTGTAACGGGGACATTTATGTAACGCTTTCACGCATCCCATAACCAAAGCAAATTGAAGCCAAAAGAAGTGTCACCTTGAGCTAGGCCGCAGAACTGGAAAACACAGCTGCAACAAAGAGAAGCTTCCCCCACTTCACGAGACCGTGGCAAGAAGGAGAGGCACAGTCCTACTTTCTCCTGATTATGAGCCTTTTAAAACACTGATTATTGATTTGGGTCTTAGGGATTAGAAATTGGACGTGTGTTTTAATTGTAAACAGATAAAGGAGTCAGACTCATTTTGGCCCCGAACCCTGACTGAGAAACAAAAGAATATGTTATATCCTTCCTTTCTTATCTTGACCTCCTAGGTCTGTTTCTCCAGGCAGCCCTGCACTATGAGTGTTTGTAAATAAAAACACTTGAACCACCATAGCTTGGTGTGGGGAGTGGGGACAGAAAAACTGCCAGCCCACTACACATGAAAGGTAATTTCATTAAATAAAATTGGTAAATTCTGAGAGTGTCTGAAATAGAAGTAAAAAGGAAATAACATTTGCTAGAAATCTGACCATCCTCCTCTCAATGAAACTAACTATTTTTCTGGTAGAAAAACAGGAAAATGATTAAAACTTGTAAAAAAAATACAGGAATTGCTGACACAATAAGCTGCAATTTATATGAAAAGGATCCTTTTTGCTTCTCCAGGGCATTAGAGTTCCTCATCCATTTCTCTCGACTACATTTGTTAACTCTGAAATAGCTCAAAGGACTTGGAGAATTTTAAAAGCATTGAGAAGTCTGCAAGAAAAAAAGTGAAGCAACATTTTTATCTCTTTCCCACCTGCTTTCAGCAGATGTGTGCAGTCAGACTACATACCTTTTATGCATTGTGAAGCTTACATAATTTAGACTTCATGCTCTACACATTTCAAATTGGTTTGACCCCTTCCTCTCCCAGGCACACACAAGCGTACAAATGAATTTTTGCTGTATTTTTGAAATCAGTGTATCCTCTAATTTATTCAGGGTTGTCTTTTAGAGTGGTTAAAAAAGCATTTTAAATTAACGTTTCAGTCAGAAACCCTCCTCACAATTTTGTGGTGAAGAACCAAGCGTTAAAGTGACTGTGTGGATATTGCATATTTTGTTGCAATGTTCATATTTCTGGACATAAACTGACTGGAAATTTTTTCACACCTTTGTGACTGAATGGCAAAAATGTATGTATTTAATTACTAAACTCTACTGGATGACTTAAAACAACATCCTCATAAATAAGGAGCCGTCAAGGACTTTGAAGGTTTTTTCTGCCCTTCCAGCCAATTTCTTTGTTCAACTACCATTTCCTATGCAGAAGGAGAATTCACAGCTGATTGCAAGAGCTGAGGATTGCGCTGTCTTCCTCATTACTATTTGGACATAAGAGAAAGACAAGAACAGAACAGAAAGCAGACATACTCCAAGAAGTCCTGGCTAATCTAAGATTTATGCAGCTAAACTGAAGCTGAGAAATCCCAAGGCTGTTTCACACCGTTTTGAGCCAACATGGCATATATGTTCCTGTAAAGGACAAAAAAGATGTAATCTGTTTCTAATTATTCTGTCATTCGCTCTCTGAAACCAAACAGTTTTTGAAAAGAACTTGGACCAATAATTGGACAGGTGTCCTTGATATTCCTTACTACAAAATAGAACATTTTGCATTCATTTGAATTAAAAATGACTTTAAATAAAATGGACATACCTAACAAGTGGAAATTGCTCAATGACAGTCCATATCTACACCTCTGAATAGAATCATAGAATCATAGAATCATAGAATCATAGAATCATAGAATCATAGAATCATAAAATGGCTTGGTTTGAAAAGTACATTAAAAATAATCTAGTTCGAGCCCCAGCATAATAATCAGTTACTATCAGTAGTTACATTGATTATTCTTCTTTCTTCTGTTATGAAATGAAGATTAGAACAACAGTAAGGAACAGTATGATGCCTTAATTTAGACATTTAGGTGTCTTTTTTAAGTTGGTAGCATTGTGAGAGGATTGGTTTTGCTGAGGAGACAAATATCTGAGTCTTTTTTGTCAGTGATTGTGGTTGAGAAAGAGATGTAGCTAAAAATGTCACATTATTTCCAATGTCATACTAATTTTCAGTATAAAACTGAAAGAAAAAAAAAAAGTTAGAGAAATTCAAGTTGGAAGGAATTCCTCTGGGTCCAACTCCCTTGCCAAAGTACTCCCAAAGTTAGTTTCAACTTCAAAGTTTTACCATATACCTCAGGGTCATATCCTGTCAAGTTCTGAATATTTCCCAGGACAGATACTCTAAAACCTCTTTGGGCAGAATTAATGAGAACTTCGAATCAGTCAGTGCAAATGCAGATAAATTGGTGAATCCAAATAAAGTGAAAAGGGAAAGGAAAAGAAAACAAAATAAAAGTGCTCTGGAGAGGAAACTGTCTCAGCTTTCACACTGGACTTGGCGGGCATTACTTTTGAAAGTATAGATCACAGTCTGACTCAAAAAACATGTTTCATCTGAATTAATTCTTGGTTAGTTACTCACTAGGTTTTAGATTTGGACAGGAGATTACTCAGCAGCAATTTTGCGAAGCCATTTATGTACATAATCACAGAAGGGTTGAGGTTGGAAAGGGTCTCTGGACATGATCCTGTTCAATCACTCTGATCAGGAATGGAAACCTGCTGTCATGGCTAGCTGACATAAAGGAATGAGTTTTATACTTCCTGTGGGTTGATTAAATCTGTTTTCTAATGTTAATGAAAATCTTATATCTCCGTGAATCCTCCAGAAAAATCACTGGAAATACATTCATTATATTTGAAGAGAATGGGTTCATATTAAGGGCAATATTTTTTTAAAAAAATGGAATCTGAGCTTAGATTCCTAGAAAAAGACAGTGGTACTTTTTCTTAGACTTTTGTTCAGAACAGTTTTGCGGACTGAAGCGGACAGATATATGTGGTTATAAATTTTTCAGTTTGGAAACAGAAAATGTTCTAATAACTTTTGCAAGAGGTTCCTTACCACCTTGTAAAAAAAAATAGGATGGTCAGGACACCTAACTGGTTTTCAAATGGGGTTTGATGAAATTATTAAAGTGATTTATGGTCTTTGCGTTACAGTTGTATATTCCTGATATGTTGTGAAGGATATGGTTCATGTTCAAAAAATCTGGGTAAAAAATTACTGAAATAATGAAGAAAAAACATTTTGGCATTGTTTAAAAGAAGACCTCATGTGGTTTAGTTTTAATCTCAATGAATTCATTTCAGGAAAGTGATTTCTAATGTGAACTGAGATCATACCAAAAAGAGGTGTCCCATAGTTACGAAAAATGAAAGCATCCTAATAAAGTTAACCTGGATCTGATTTGAGTATTATTTTATTTGTGACTTTTATCTTAACTGAAAGACTATTTTGAAATTTTACAAAAACTTTTCTAAACACTTCTGCTGCTGGACACACGGCTGGAACTTCCCCAGAATTTAGCAGGTGTGTTTCAAATTCCCTGTTGACAGATTAGTAGGAGCAGAGCAGATGTGGCCTGCAAGGTCAGAGCTAGAGGGACAATTGCTGGGATTAAGCTAAGTGAACTGCATTAAGGATGAGGAAAGTAGCATACAGCAATCAACAGCACACAGAAGTGCACACAGGCATTGTTAATAGGAAATGTTACACATCTTTTGAAGTATCTGCTTTTTGAGATGAACTTTGTTGCAAAAGCATTTTTTGTAAACAATCCTACTATCGGTTTTAAAATAAAAATGAAAATGTTGAAAAAATTTCTTAGGTGTCTTAATACTTTCCATCAAAGTATTTACTAAAGGTAATGGGAGAAAATACACCACAAGAAATATGCTGTCTTTTGATTGGCAATGCATTTCTTTGTGCTTAGTAAGAATAATAATACAATCTTTATATTTGGAAGTTTCTCTGCTACTTTTATATAAATCAATTTATTCTCAAACCCACTTTTGTTGGGTTTTGAGGATTCTCGCTTCAGATGAAAACTGCCAACTTGTGTGCAGACACATTCAGGGCAGTGAAGACTCTGTCATTATGAACTTGTGCCTGTAGCATTCTCTTCTCATTCCTTGTATTTCTAAAGGCTGGTGTTGGCCGGATCCCCACTGTCTACATTTGACAGAGCTCTGCTAGCTTACTCAGGGCCCAGCTTACAGCTCTTTCTGTGAGGAGCAGCAATTTTTTTCTGCCCTCTGTCTGCTGCCTGCTTGCTTCTGTCCATGAAGATAACCTTCTGCTAACATCCCAGCAGGGAAGTCAGAAAGGCACCTTTTCAAGAAGGTTTTGCATGTTAATGAAAGAAGCTATCTGAAGTCTCTGTACTATTTCTTGTTTTCCTGAACCACCTGCCGTGAATGCACTGTATGAAATTAAAAATATTTAATTACCCAAACTATATAATTGCGATATAATGAACCTCAGCATTTTTAGGGCAGATTAATGTAGTATGTAATTTTACTAACAGAAGAACATTTTAAAGTTTTAAATAATGGCTTAGAGGGAAAAGAAAAAGACATTAAAATAATTTAAATAGTCTACTGTGAATTAAAATTATATCAAATCATCTATTAAAAAATAATTGTAAAAAACCTTGTTGTTCCCTCAGTTTCAAAAAAAAGTTTAACCTATGCAGGGGTAATTCAGGAATTTTTCCTTCCTACTAGTTCTAGAGATTCATTCTGGAATACGATACTGCTGAGATAGCACTGGGACAACTCCTGAGTTCACAGGAAAGAAGAAACCAGAGGTATATTCCCATGGATCTCAGAACTGTGTGACGAGGGAGCCAGAGTTGGGTAGACATCAGCCAGCAGTAAAAAAATAAGCACTAATGTTTGCATTCATGGTGATGGGAATTAAGTGAGCACATTTAAGCAAGTGTCAGACTAGAGAAAAACAAGAATTCCATTTTGGCTGCCTTTAAACAAGTGACTCAATCTTTTCTAAATCTGACTGCTGATCATATCCCACCTTGCTGAAATACGCAACCATTCCTCAGATTTTAATGTTCCACAAACATAAGTTTGTTGAGCTTGAGTTGTTTTCCTCTTATTAAGCACTGTTTTTCATTTTGTACTTCTTTGTAACAACCCCTATTCAGAAGCAAAAGATTTAAAATACTTTTTATTTACTCATACAAATATTTTAAGTAAGTCATGTAAAAATCAATAAAGCCAATTAAGTTAGAAGATTAATATTCATTATGCAAAATAAAAAAAGGAAAATTGAACAGAAAAAAAAAAACCTACTAAAGCCCAATCCCTAACACTTCATTAGGTGTCACATCTTAATAAAAAACTCAATAAAGTCAGAGAGTGCAATCTGCAGCTTCATATGTATCAAGTCACCTTTGTCTAGAGTACTCTGAGTATATGATTCCAAAGCAGATAAGGCACGTAGTGGGTGTGGGACAGTCTGTGTTGGCTGTCGCTGAGGGACACATCACGGAGACACATAACAGGATGCCACATTAGGGAAGTTCTCTGTACATTGCACCGCACAGATGGGAAAATGTTGTGGCTTAGAATGAACAGCTGAAACCAGCCAAGCTTTAAAGTCTTTACAATAGCTAAAAAGTGAAGCAAGAGTACAGAGAGGTGTGCATCACTAGTCACTGAATTTCCTAACAAGCATTAATGGACATAGCAGAATGGCACTACACGTACGTATGTGAGTGCCATTGCTCGATGAAAGGTCAGAGGCCTCAAATCAGTAGGTATTATGGTCACTATCTCTTTCTGAGAATTTTTTCCAGGAGTGTCTCAAAAAAATCAGAGATTAAATATATTCTGTGTGTTTTATAGCCTTCTGATTTCTGTTAATCTCCCATTACTGTGACTTGAATGACATTTATCTATTAATAGAAAAAGATGGAGCTAGATACTGTTGGGTGGCATTAAAAAAACCCAGTAACTGAAAGAGGGACTAAAAAACCAGGGGCAGTATCTCTTCCCATGTACTAATTCAAGTAGTGATCTTGATGGGTTATTACATGGTCAGTCACATACTCAAGCTTTTAACCGACATGCTAATGAAACTAACTGGAAAAAGATAACCTTGGCTTTGCACAACATTCAGCTAGATTCCCTCAATTAAATACCATCTTCTCCTGCTTACCAAACAGCAAAAAGTTCATTTGCCATAGAAGTTGTCAAACACACACGATGAAGATCTTGAGATCTCTCTGGTGTAGGCCCCTGTATACAAGCGTACAACATGCCTTCCGGAGCTTTTTCTACATGGAGATATCACTCAGCCACAGCTCCCCTGCAGAGAACAAATGCACAGAGCTGATAACACATTCTTGGGAAGAAGACAGCTGTTCATCTGGTTTGTCCTGAATGACACAGTACAACTGCTCATCAGCAGATGCCTCTGTGAAGGAAGGAACCTCCTTCACCACTACTCATGTGTGGAAGCTACGTAGGCAGAAAGTCACAGAAGAAAAATGAATGGATAAAAGAGGGGGGAAAAGCCCAAAAGAAGTCATAATTTGGTGTTAACTTTTTGTTGTGATGTATTATCACCTTTTGGTGTGCCCCAGCCAAACCATCTTTAGTTATTAGCAAAAAGAGAGGCATGTAGGAGAGAAAGGGCAGGCTGTAGGCAGTCCCTTGATGAGTTGCAGCTGTTTGGTGCCAGGTGCTTCTACTAAAGACCAGAGACCAGCTGACCCTCAGAGAGGTAGAGGATAAAGGAGAAGAAAAGAACACAGAAGAGGAGGACTACTGCCACAGAAGAAGACTATGAAGAAAGGACTGCTGAGACAGCAAGCAAGCGAGCGAGCAGGCAGGCAAGCAAGCAAGCAGGACTGAAGCAGCTTTAGGTGAGAGCAGCCTCCTTTGTAGCTCAGAGCAAGAGTCAAGTTTTTTGTTGTTTAGCAACAACTTTTGAGGGTTCTTACACTAAAATTCAAAATATGCAATGACTGGCCACTATCATAATGCAATAATCATAGAATAGTTTCTTAGGAACAGAAGTGGTACATTCATATAGGGTTATTTTGCTGGGTTTTTTTTTTTTTGAAAGTTACATTTCTTTAATTCTCAGTTTGGTTTCTGACAGTATCTACAGAAGGAAAACTGTGGGAACTTGCATGTGTTGTAAACTCCAAGCTGTTAAAACTTTCTTCTCCTTATGGTACTCACCTCTCAGTTATTCACCTTTTTATCTGGTACCATGTTAGGACATGAAGCAATGCTTGCATCCCTCATGGAATTTAGAATGTAACTACATTTCTAAAAAATGTAAAACCAGCAGAACAGAGACAACAACCTGGCCAGAAGCTGAATTTTCCATCTCTTCTCTGCAGAAGAAGAAAATGTTCAAAGAAAAAGTACCATGTTGCTAATTACTCCTTCTCTTTTCTTGATATTTCAAAGTGGCCACATATTATGTGACTTATTTTACTTATTTAGTCAGAATACTTTTGCCATTAAACTGGCATAGAGCAGTATTATAGGAGTAGAATATTCAGCTTTAAAGTCACGTATCATTAGCACAGCAAGGTGGCTGGATAGGTTTGAGTGTATGCTTGGGTGTGTGCAGAATCTTGAATATCATTCTGTTGAAATGAACTGTGGTGGAAATAGCTTTGAATTCTTGGAAAATCATTTGATCCTGGAGTATGAAAGCTAGACTCTTACTGAAATCAGTGTAAGTGTCATCTGTTTAAGATAAATTGCAAAGAGGGCTATCACCAACCAGCCACGAAGCACTACAGAGCAGCCTAAGAGCACTGTTCTGAGTAAACCACGCATGGAACTGAAGAGGACCATTTGCTGGCCCTTTGCAGGCCAGAACACTGCTGAGAGCAGTCCTCAGAATACTTCTTCAAGCTGCAGTGGCTCTTTCAACTCCTACTGTATTCTGGTACTATAGCTGAAAAAAAATGCAGCTTCACAACTGAGATCCGAAGTGTCTAGATCTATTATTTTGTAGTCACAGATGCTTGTTTAATCAAATTATCTTCTCCTGAAAGAAAATCGGTTCCTTTGGATTTTTTAAATGTCTTCTTTTTCCCTCAGAGCTTGAAACAGTTATCTTTCCCATTCCATGGGATGCATGGCAAGAGTCCCATGGCAAGTTTCCCCCTGTCAGCACTGTATCCCTTTTAGTTTCTCTTTGTCCATTTTGACCTCACTGGTTTCTAACACATGAAAACAAGTAGCACTGTAACAACACATGTGACTGAAAAGCAAAGGAGAGGGAAGAGCAGAGTGACATGCAGAATATCAATTTTGGCAACTGACAAATGTGACCTAAAATAGAGTTTCTAGAATTGTTTGGAAAATCAGGTTCTACTGAATAAAGAAAGAAATGCAGAATAATAAAAAGTACTTAAAAATATATGAGAAAGGATAAAGTGAAAGCATACTACTTACTTGGTTTTCAGGGTGTTTTGACTTTTCATTTCCTAGCTGGTCATTTCATTTCATACCCAAGCATTTCTTTTATTTTTCA
The DNA here is from genome assembly GCA_013397115.1 of Edolisoma coerulescens. Lineage (NCBI taxonomy): Eukaryota > Metazoa > Chordata > Aves > Passeriformes > Campephagidae > Edolisoma > Edolisoma coerulescens. Next base: position 436,896 of record VWZW01008200.1, on the reverse strand, counting down.
AAAGTGAAGCTTTTAAGAGTAAAAGTAGGAACTTTATCAAACATTGTAAGGAAATATTTGTTCCTAGCGGAACAAAAATTTCATGTTGACTTCTACAAAACATGATAACATTTCAGGTTATCCCAGACCAGATACTTCCTTTTATTTGTTAAGTTGTTAAATCCAAATCCTGTAATTTTATATGTGTAAGTAAAGATCCTGCCTCTTGCTGTCTTCTTGAGGTATATTGATCAATAAAAGCATTTATTAACTGTCTTGTTGCCAATTTTCTAAAGTAACAGGACTGAAATCAATTAAATAAATAGTCTTCATTAAAATAAATATCATAATCTTTAACTCATTTATTTTCTCCAAGACATTTTAGGGATTCTGTAAATGATGAGTGGCTTTTATGGGAAAAAAAAAAAAGAAGTTTTATTTAGTTTTTCTCTCCTTTTCTGCTAAATTTTTAATAAAAATAGCAATCAATAACATTATCTTTAAAAGCACAAAAACCAGCTATCTTCTAATGGTTGGAAACTGTTACAAATGGTTATCAGGCATGTGACAAAGACGTAAAAAAAGAAAAGTAGTTGTTTAGTCAAATTTTATTTCATGGTAGCAAAGAGCTAATAGCATGTATTTTGGCATTCTACAATTAAAGTTTTCTAAGTCAATTATTTATCTTTTTTGATTTAGTTATTAAAGAATTTAGCAGAAACAAATATTCACAATTTTTAAATTACATTCCTTAGAAATACACAACAAAAAATCAACCTTGCATCAAAAAAAATCAGAAATCTGTAAAGTTAAAATTTCGTCATTGTCTACCAGTTTGTAACTAGATGTAGCACTGAAGAAAAGGAGAGAGGAGAGGTGAAACTTAGATCAACTTTCCTCCAGCCATCCATGCAAAATTTTGGCAGAAAGTTAAACAGTGATCATGTCTCCTTCCAGAGTATCCAACTACAGAGAGGCATGATGAAGGAAAAACAAGTTATTTTTGGTCAGAGATTATATAGGGGCAAAAGAAGTCATACATCTTTCTGCAGCTGGCAAGGGAAAGGCAGATGTAGAAACTACAGGCATAATCTCCCTTAACTAAGTGTTTTGAAGTGTTGATTGTAAGGGAGAGTCACAGGTGTTCAGCTGACTTCTGAATTGTCTGCTGAATTGCTCTTTCAAGGCTTTTTTTTACCCTTAAAGTTGTTTTCTTCAACAAGCTCTTTATCAAGATTTCAGGTCAATGCACATATTCCCCAACCATAGCACTATGAAAGGAAAAGTTTCACATTAACTTTTCCCTTAATGCAAGGGAGAAAGCTGAGACAGAAACGTAGGCACCATTTTTTCCTCATCGTACATACAGTGACCTTCATGGAATCGTTTAAGCTCTGCTCTTCCTCTATAAAGCAGGAATAACCTCCACCAGTAACCTGAAATGTACTGTTAATGGACTTGCTGTGAGTTACTAAAAACCTACAACAATGAAAGGGATAGATTTAATAGGAGTGAATGGAAAGAGAAATAAGTCATTAAGGGGAGGCTGCCTTTCCCCTAATGCTGCCCAGCTTGGCACAGTCTGCCAATGGCCTGGTGCTGCACAGCTGGACAGGCTCCATCACACATCCCTGAAGGGGCAGTGCTGGTCTCACACCTGCCTACAGAAGCACGTATAGCTGTCTAATGGTGTTGAGAGAGGGCATTAGACCCTTGCATTCACGTTAATTCTATTATACCACTATGAGGTAGTTTCAAACGAGTGCAATTAGAACATAAGGGGAAAATCTATCTAAAGCATAGCATTAAATTTTAATAGGGAGTTATACTTGTCTGCATTTTATAGTGAAGAGCTATTACTGCAAAGGGACTGGTCACTTTCAGTTTCCTTTAGGCTGTTGAGCAAAATATGGGTCTATGTCATGAATTAAGTAACTTAGAAGCAAAAGTGTGGTGTCAAGACCCTTTACATTTTTGTTTAGGAGCCTGAAACTGCATGCCTCAATAACAAGTATCTTCTTTACATTATCGACAGCCAGAGAAATACTAAAAATGTGAAACATGTTTGCACCCCTGACTGTCCACAGTCATTGTGAAAAGGAGCATCCTTTTGGGGGTTTGGGGGGGGAAACACCTGTCTGTAGTCAATCACATTAACTCCCGTCAGCTTCACTTGCTTTCCATGCAGACACTTCAGTGAGCCCCTATAGCCTCTTCTCACAATAACCAGAAAGACGTTCACGTTCCAAACATGGCAGTTCAGAAAGCTCTGCAGTCACACTATCACTTGAACTACTGTGCTTCAGCTTCTCTTCCAGCAGGTGACAGATGCTATTCTCTGTGTATTTGTTCCTGCCTAGGTATCACCCTCCATTCCCATTTTCCATTTATTGAAAAGGAGATCACTTGACAGTCCAGTATATAGTGCTAATAAAGAAAAGGATGCCCAGAGCGGACTGAAAATCTGGGATCTAAGTCACAGTTCAACCCTTTCCCAGCTATGTGTGTTCATACAGCATTCAAATGTTGAGACTAACCCAGTAAACACACATATTCTTAGATGAATCACAAGTGGAGCATCATTTGTCAGCTGGAAAAGCCATTTACTGATCTGTTTCCCATGACAGCTTTTCTACCATTATCATATTGTGCGCTATCCTACTACAAATCAAGAACTACCCCATTTGAATGAAAATAGAGGTGATTTAAAAGACAGTGGGAGCTGATTTACTTTAAAAATATATGTATTAGATGAAAAAGTAATGAGAGCATTTTCTTTCCAAGCCACGGAGCTTCTGGTTCATTTGGCCACACTCACATTTTGCTGCAGCATGTTGTTGGTCCTATGTACAGTCAGGCACTGTGCTTCTTCAGATTGTGGCTATGCTAGGCAGGAATTAAAAGTAAAGCTATGCTGAATTTCAAGTTAGTTTCCAGGATTCTATTTAATGTTGGTATTTTACACACGTGACTGCTTGGAGCATAGAAACACAGTTTCCCTTTCACTACCCAACTTGCTGGTCAGAGTTAAGGAAACATATATGGGAATCTGGCAAAGGAAAAACTTAAAAATTGACTGGGTTTCATTGCTGGTGTTTTAACAGTCACAGATGTGTGACCTCAGAGAGGGCTTCCCAACACAAACATGCTTCTTCAGATGACTGCAGATCTTGAAAGTTACTTCCTGCTTGTCCCAGCTTCCAGGTTTTCTCAATGAAACACAAATAGCTCATACTGACATATCTGCCAGCTGAGCTCCTCACCCACGCCCCTCTGTTATGCTACCACAGCTGCAGTGAAGAGCCTGAGGGACTATGATCCATGGAGGCAGGAACAGACACATCCATCCTAAGAGAGAATGAGAAAGGGAGTCATAAAGCAAAAGAGACAGAATATCCTCTTATATGATAAAAGTTACGAGTAACACCCAGGTCATGTGGAGAAGAGCGACATAGAGTAGGGAGAATGGCAGAAGCACTTTCTCAGATGTGTTCTCTTTAGGAGAGGTAGAAGTGGCCCTTACCTCCAATATCGATAAATTGCAAAGATGGTTGTAGCAGAAACAATATGTATGTATAGACAAGAACAAAATTTGCATTGCCTATATATACAGCACATTGTGGGGTATAGAAAAGTATGTAAGATTAAAAAGAAATGCAGTTACTGTCATCACAGGTCATCTAAAAAGCTTTTTCACCAGAAAAAACATATACATTCAGCGAGCTCTATGTTTTATCAAGGCATAATGTCAATACCTGGAAATCAAAATAAAAGTGAAGATAAGGCACTGGAAAGCTCTCTGAGCTACTGCTTTTAAGTCTTCTCTGTGACATTTAGCATGCAGCCTTCCCTTGCTCTCTCCCAAACCTCAAATTCTATCTTTTTCATGAGCAAACATAGAAAAGAAAGGGAACTGGAGATGAGAATAAACCCTTTTCTGCTGCGAATCAGGTAGTATCTTTGCATTCTGGTAATCCTTCATCTAGTCTTCCCAATTCTCATGCATAAACAATAATACACATAACACCAAAGTTCCATCTGCTAGCACGGCTGTTACCAGATGCCAATTATTTTACACAAGATAAATTGTGGCTGTCACATGTTCTTAAATGAAAAAAATTAGATGAGAAAAGAATATTTTGTTTTATTCATCTCTGCTTTGTCTTTATCTGTTGAAGTACAACAGTTTCTGTTTTCTCAGCCTCCAGCAATTAGAGTCAGTATCTGAAATACTGGAGATGGTTTCCCTCAAATCTTTTATTGCATTTTGTGCTATTTTTCTATCAACAGCCACTTTTCTTGCACAATCCTTTTTATAAATATGGAATAATCTTAGGATTTTGGAGGAAGCAATTCTGCACCTATTGTGTACATTTTAGCTTATACACCAATTTGGGAAAGCAGAAAGCAACATTTATTTTGAAGAATAACTATTCTCCCATTGCTAGCAAAACACATCTAATCTGAAACACATTGACTTGTTTTTATAGTTACACAAAACAAATATAAAATTTAAAATTGCTGCTCTAAATGGCTCATATAGACATATTCTGCCTTTTTAATTATAAAATCATTAACACTTTATCTCAAACTATTTTATTACCCTGTTTTTAAGTAACATAGTAAAAAAAAAGAGAGAAAATGTTTTTTCTTGCAGGAAAGTTAACTTTTCAGTAAGTTTCAAGGAAAATCCAGATCTATGCAGAAAACATTTTCTCTCATAAAATTACAGAGTACTTTTTAATATTAAGCATTTTCCTCAAATTTTAGCAATTTCAGATACAGACAGGCAATCTTGTCATTTTCCATGTTGTTGGAATGTATTGTACTGATGTTTTTCTTTTTTTTAATATATTCTCATCCTTACTGCCTTCATAAATTTTTTGCCTTTGTCCCCTGTTATTCAAAACCAGATGGCCATCTCAGATCTCAAACAGAAATTGATTATTCTGTGGTAGTAGAGTTATTTCCACTTCATTTCCCCTTTTTTCTGCTCATGTCAAAAGAAAAGGCTAAAACAGGAAACCATGATTTATTTTCACCTGTTTCTGAGCAAATTAATATAATTTAAAACAAATTATAATTTAAGTCTCCACACCCTGCTTCTCTCAGTTAAAATAAGGAAATATATTTTATTTTTAATTCAAACAAGATGTTTAACATACCACAAATAGCCAATTTTCTTGCAAGATTCCTTTTTTTTTAGAAAGGAAATGCATGTCTCTCATTATTAGCATCAGGCAAAATAGCACAAGCTTACTCTATACTGTCAACATATGTGAGTACTTCATGGTGGGGAAAAACCCTCTGGAGAGGTTATGTTTATTGTCCTCCAATTCTTGATCTTTTGGTAAGGCTGCCATTCAAGATGTAGTTGTATTACACCTGTAAAAATACTGGGTACTTTATGGATATTTTAGATCAAAATTTCAGTCTCGCCTCAATAGACCTGGGTCTAGCTATCGCAAGTGTGATGGAACTGGAGTTCTCAATGGTGGTCCTTATCCAATTCAATAAATTGTTTTTAAAAACTGTTTTTTTGAAAACAGTTTTTACTGTTTTAAAGATCAGGAAGAATTCAAAAGACAAAAGCAACTATTTTTGACACAAACTAAGAAGTGAAAGGATGACATCACTCCACCTCATCACTCCGCAGCATAAAGACTTTAAAACTTACAGAATACCTGACAACAGTGAAAGTGCCCTCGGTCTGGACAACTATTTCACTGCAAAGCCATCAAAGCCCTCACATCAAGAAAACAACTTGCCCCACACCCTTGAATCTGGGGAAAATACAAATCTTATGCTCACTACTGATGGAATAGCAATGTAGCATGCTGCAAATCAAAAGCTGGTTGACAGACATTTTGACTGAGGATTCCTTGTCTTCTCCCTCAATACATCAGCGATACAAAAGCTGTGTGCTACAGTTTGCATTGTTCAAAGTATCTTGGAAGTATTTTGTCTTCAAGGGTTAAGAAAACTTCTGAATGTGGTCCAGACACACTCTCAAGTCTCAGAAATGAGAAAAAAATTTTAAAAAGACCTTAATTACTTTTTAAAAAACTCACAGCAGCTGAGTAAGTCTCTTGAGACACAGTTCTTGACTTCAGAGCAATTATTGTTCTTTCCTGTTAGTAAAAGGAAAGTACAAGAGCATTCAGGAATACTCATAGTACAGGGAGATCCCTTGGGTCAACACCTAGCTGTGTACTTGGTGTCAACAACAGGGAGTTGATTTTATGACCTCTGAGGATCAAGGACTGAAAGGCAGAGACAGCACTCACCCAACTGCATGGGACAAAAACATCTTTGCCAACCAGCTGACCAGCCTGGTGAGGAGAGCTTTAAACTAGGAACTATGCAGAAGGAAGACAATAAATCACAGTCAGGTGAAAAAGCAGTGGATCAGGCTGACAAGCAACCATTTTTCATGTGCCTCCAGATGGGTAATCAGTCATTAAATTTATGGTAATTCCTTCTCTTCCTGCCAGTGAGTCACAGTGATGCTTCTGCTGGGTGCACAATGGAAGTCTAGGATTTCCTGGTTCAACTTTAACAGAGCTATGTACACAGATCCCCAGAGTTTTGCTACAAACTAATACGCAGCATAAAGAATTTTCAAGTTCAATCCATAAATTGCCTTTCTGTTCAGACTTAGGAGACTTTCAGTGAACAGCCACCAATGCCTTCATAGGTCACCCGAGTTTTCTCAGCATTTCTTGCAGTTAGCCAAAGTTTTGACACTTTTGATCTTATCACATCTGATATCAGAGACTCCATCAAATCATCTAAGGACTGCTTTGTTGGTGATCTGAAGCTCAGATATTGCAACTGTTGCTTGCAATATCAAATCAATCACAAAAAAAGAAAAAGAGAATGACAGGATGGTGAGTGAGGAGTGAACTTTCCAGACTCAACAGAGTCATGTGGATTGACAGTTTGCTGTTTCTCATGTAAAAGGTCACATACACACAGCTGGAGGCAACAAAACTAGTCTGGCTTAGGCATCTCTGCAGCTCTCTGCACTAGTTTGGTTTAAACCTGAGTTGGACAAAGCTCATATGCTGTCATTGACTCTCAGTTTGTTCTGGTTCCTTGGTCCTTTCCAAATATATGACCATTCCCTAATATCTTTTTGAACTGTAATTAGATGTCTACCCATTATCCATTTCACAGTACACCCTGATTCGGCTTTTCCAATTTAAAAAAAATTTTAATCTCTCTTAAAAGAGAAATTAAACTTAACTGCAGGTCTAACTTAGCTGCAGTCTGTTTACAGTCTGTGAAAACACCTTTAGTTTCATAGTATCTCAGGCATTTTTAAACATAGCTGAAGTAAATTACCCCTCCGCTAATTTTACTTCCAGTAAATTAAGAGTCTTGCATTTGAGAAATTTCAAAGTCTCTACACAAAAATACAGCTATTCTTGAGAACTGAATAAGAGCATATGTAGCAACTCTTAAAAATGAGATAAATCTTTGAAGGAGAGAAAGTCTTTAGTAAGAAAATGTTAATTCATGTGTTCTGAAAAAAAGAACATATTTAATCGAAATACTCAGAAAACACCCAGGATACCCAATGGCAAACTAATTTATGCTCTCAGTTATTACCATGCCAAGCACAGCCAGTGTTTTATGTTACTGTTAAGAGGAATACTGTTACATGGAAATACATGACATTTCCAGAGTGAAAGTAAACTCAATATATTCTATACGAACATGTCCTACAGATTGACACTGAGTTTCAGACTCTCAGGAAGTGAAGTCAGATCGCATGAGCTCTGCCTATGTCTTATTTCTTCTTTTTTTGCAGTATATAAAAATAAAAGATGCTGACCAATCTGATACTCTGCAGTAAGCACAAAACTACAGTAACAATTTAAAAGTGTGCAAAGACTTAATTAAAAGCATCCTGCTCATGTAAAGAAGAACTTACTCTATGTAAATCAGCACCAAGCAGTTGGCTGACTTTGAGTCTAAATTTTCCACCCCCTTTCTCTGCAGCAGAGGGAGAATTGGGACAGTTTAAAAAAACTCAAGCACATCTCAGAACTAGAAGATAGGAAAATGGAGTGACTACCATTTACACTTAAATACCATAGAGTTTGCTTGACATTTCTGTAATAAAACACCATTTTCTTTAAAAAGTTATCTTTCACTGACAATAATCTCCTTTTTTGGCATATATATGTGTTCAGCAAGATACAATTAAGCAGTTGCATCTCTCCCTTCTAAAATCTGTTTGACCTCTTGCTTATTCTCTTAGTATTGAAGTGCCAAACTCAGGAAAACATCACTCAGTTCATTGTGTATGGAGGAAAACAACGAAAGAAACATAAAGGTTTAGGTACAGTTCCAAAAATTCCATGTTACAGTTCCAAAAACTCCATGTTACATCTTTCTTACAACTGACTAGACATGTCTTACAAACTTATGTAGACACAGAAATTATTGCATGCATTTCTCATGCTACTGCTTATACTTAAATATCTCTGTACATTTAACTCTTGTAAATCTAAGGAATATAAAAAATGAAGAACCAATCTAGGGAGGGTAGGCTAAGGCTGTGAGTTAAAGGTGGTCCAAAAGGGGAAGTTTTTGTTCAGTGTGTGATCTTCTTTGGTAGGCATAATTTTAAAATATTTTTTTAATACTGGTCACATTTTAAGATGCTGTCCTGTAGGCAGAAATTGCACAGTTTTGGGGAATTTAACTTTTGTTTGTTCAGTAGATTTTTCTGTGTCATGCCATTCTTCACCCTGCCTCGTAGAATGACAAGCTGCTCTCCGGAAAGCAGTCAATGTGCAGTGCAAAAGACTGATGTTTGACTCCTTTCTTGAACTTTCAATGGGGAATGAGAATAAAAAAGGCCTGAAAGGACAAGAGATAAAAAAAAAGGTATAACTTCATGATTAGGGTGACAGAACACTGCCTAAGGGAACCATAGTTGCTGGGCAAGTCACTTTAGCTAAAGGTTTTGAATGTGGACTCTTTATTTTTCAGATGCTTGACTTGCAATATTTGTCTAATCTACCCCCTGACAATGTTTGAATCCAGTCACGTACATAAACATTGTTCATTACCTGAAGTATTACGAGCTTAAGTTTTCTTAGTGAGATCTGATTTGTTGGCTGCTTAACTGTACAAGCATTCATAAAGTGTAATTTATAAAGGCTAAAAACATTTCAAACTTGATGGAGAACATTGTGGTACAGAGGCCAGATTGGAAGGGAAGCAGATGTGTCCAAGCTGTTAAATTGTATTAAACCCAAAAGCAGGCTGCAGCAAACAAAATGCCCTTGGTCGTGGTCCCTGACCTGTGCTATTTGGCACAAGCCAAAGTCATGACAGAGACTGTTGTGTTTTGAGTTTGAGGGTTTGAATTCCAGTATTTGAGGAAGTCTCCTGGCAGCTTAAGTTACTGGCATGGGAGGAGCCCCCAGTGCCTGGATTTGGACCATTATTTCCAGGAGAACAGAAGAAAAATTGGCACCAGCCTACCTCCCAGATCAAGCCCTATAAAATTTTGTACCCAAAATAGAAAACTCCAACGCTTTAAATCAAAATTGATCAGCTTTATTTGTGGCATTGCTAAACATAACTTTCTCAGAAGTGAAGAAACCATTTCTATGCAAGTTTTCAATCAGAGCTACAAGCCCAACAAATGCCATTGAAGCACTCTGGAGGATACACCCAGCATGCACATCGCTAAAATTGCCAATAGGACAATCAACTGAAAACAAAGTTATAATAGAAAGGGTCAGGCAGATAATGAGCTGTTCTGTAGATCTGTAATTTTCCTTATTAGTCATAAATCAGTTATTTGTGATGATTATATTTAACAATTTTCCTAGACTACTAAAATTGTGAAGATAAGGTGTCTTGACACATGCCAATAATATTGTCATTTTATTACAAAAATTAGATCTAAATTACTTTAAAATCCCTTGACTTCTACTGACTCACCAATAAGAAACAGACTTCAACACCAGCATCTGGTATTCACCATTCTGTTTTGGTCCCTTCAGGCAGATAAATTGATTAACCTTGATGGAACCTCACATGCATTGCCTTCACCTGAAATAGTAAATTAATGAATTTCATTTATTCAATTAATTCTGGTTTTCACTTAAGCTATGTCCTTAAAAGCAGCTTTGACTTTTATTATTTTACTGTTGACATACTGTGAAATATTGTATACAGGGATTCCTGAAAAAAGCAAGCCAAAATAGGGCCATGAACTGGTACTCAACTCTTCTCCTTAAAAATTCCATTAAGTACAATGAGATTTTCACGTTACATCCATTTGACACGTCTTTTCACCTGTGCCATAGTAAACAATCATACATTTGATTTTTTTAAATTTTAGGACTGGTACTGATTAGTACCTCCAATGTTCCTTTTTCTCTTCAAGCTGATATGTTTAATAAGTGTATTATTCTCATAATAATTCTTCAAAAGTAAAGACAGATACTGGACAACACTTATTTCAATAGGAACATTCCCAGGGAAATGAAACTAAAAAACAAATTGTTAAATGAAAACTAAAGAATGTAAACAGAAATTTAAGATTTCAATTTATTTTATAATATTATTACTCATAATTTTGGTTTGTGAGTCATAATTTCCACTTTTTGCTTTTACATGTCCCAGAGTATTTAATAAGTATCTGCTACTCTTTGGGAAAGAGCTTTTGGTAAGATATAAGCCTTGTTTATCCACAGGCCTATCCCCTTGGTGGAGAAAGTTCAGAACACAGTAGGACCTTCTCTGAAATTGTTTTTGAAGATTATCCCTTTACCAAAATATTACTAATGTTTCTTTATATACAGAGCTATGGGTTGATATGTGGATAGATACACATGAACATATGTTGTCTGAGCAATTAATGATGTTGTTTTCAACTGCAGCCTCAAACTATAAAAGATCAACATTGATCAGCTGTTCTCAGCAAAACTGAGAGGAGTATGCACACATATGATACATCGAAAATGTTTTAAAAGGAAGATAGACTCTGATAGGTGTATAATTTTCCGTTCAATTTATACAAGCACATCACTGTTGGGTAGGCACATGCCCCTTTCTGTCTTAAACAGCTGCAGCTATTCAAACTGGTGCCACCATTGTCATGTCTTTTAGTATATTGGATTATAAATGTGATATTGTCCTATTTTACCCTGTTAAATGCTGCAAGAAGGCAGTGACATCATTTCAGACTGTCACTTCCTAAGGAACAGAATATCAACAGATTAGTTTTGCTTGTTGTCAAAAAACAGGAGGTTGGGTGTGGTGGGTTACTCTGAGAACACACAACATGGGAGTTGTGAGAGAGAAACTCAAAGATATACTTTTGACTTCAAAGTGAACACTAGAGGATGTGCCTTCACTCACTGTCTGTAGAGACAGCACTCCCTTAAAGTCTGGAAAGATATCTTTGAACTCAGCTTCAAGATCTGGCTATAGGTCACACAAAGTAGAACTGAAAATGTGAATCTGGTAGCTAACAGCACTGACTGGGCTCTGCACAAAAAAATTCTTTTTAGATTTGAGAAAACTTCCCAGTAAAATTCATAAGTTCTTACTGACACGAATATAAATACAGAAAAAAATGCATTTCCACAAAAAGAACATTTAAATACATTATTATCTTAGTTACAGCAATATTAATATCTATTAACTGATCTTATATCCTTTTTTCACTTACCTTTTTCACCTTATCACAAGAGTTCAAGCACAATTCTTGATCTTTAAAGAGGTTTCTAAATTAAAAATCTACAACAGCTAAAAGACAAGTAGACAAAAAGTTGTGAAATTCTGCAACTATTTTTAATACTCTCTTTTTGGAATGCAAAATCATGCTGAAAATTTTCATCTGAGTTCTGAGACCCAAAAAGTGTTTATGAGTCATATAAAATGCAAAAGGTAAATTATCAGACAACAATCTGCAGACAGATCTATGATTCAAAATTTCCTAAAGTCTATGTGAATCTCCTATTGGTCTTAATCTTTCACTGAGGTTTTATTTTTTCTCTCATGTTTACACTCCTGATAGCATAACAGGAGTGTTTGGATGAGTAGTGGGTTGGAGAACATGAACTATCAGCCCTATTTCTAAAATCTCTTCTGATTGTTTCCATCTGCATTCTGTAAAAATTACTTGGTAAGAATAATTTGATCCTAGTTGACCTGTAAAACTTATGGAAAAATTAAAAATCTCTTACAGGGACCAGTGTGTAAATAATACTGAGTTAGGCAGAAACTGAAACAGCACAAAATGACGTCCCTTCAACTCCTTAACTGAAAATCAATTTTTTTGACAAAACCATTGATTACAACATTCAAGATAAATCACTTCTTACAAATTTGAAATGCTAAACATGCTAAGCATTTTCTCATATTGCTAAGGCTTTCATGGCTAAATCTGAGTTTACTGAGCGAGTCCACTCAAATCAACACTTTGGTTAATTCTATTGGTTTGCATCAAGCTAATTACTTTTTAAAGTCCAAAACTTTTACTGCTTCTATGCCTTACTACCTTGCCAGCTGAAACTTTCTTCAAACTCTGAATTCTGGTCACTGAAATGGAGGGATGTTCAGCATAATCTGTGTGGATTTGTTGTAATCTGTGTTTAATACTGCAATGCAAAAGGAGAAAGTGCAGAGCAGGAGGGAAGTGATATTGCTGAACACCAGACAAGAGAAACAATCTTGTTTCTGAGTAGCAGGAGATTATTTTATCAGCAGAAGTGTACCTATTCACTACAGGGTCTGGAGGTTAACACCTTACTTTCACTGTATTCCCAACCAGGACCTGTTCCTTCACCAGCAAGGTGATTATACCTTTTCATTCCCAATGTCTGTTCAGCTATCACCTTACAAACGTCCGTGACCTCTTGACTATCACAGCAGGTTTATGTTAGGCTACACGTAAAGGTCATTCACGTAAAAAGGAAAAAGAAGAAAGTGTTCAAGGCCAGGTTGGATGGATGGGGTGCTGAGCAACCCAGTCTAGTGAGAGATGTCCCTGCCCATGGCAAGAGGGTCTGGAACTAGATCGTCTTCAGGGTCCCTTCCAAAGCAAGCCATTTTGTGATTCTATGAAGAAATAGAAGAAAAGACCTATGAAAGATAATAGTAATTATAATAATAGTAATAGTATTTAAGGGCTTACAAAAATAGTAAAGAAAAAAAAAGAGAAAAGACACTGATTTAATAACCATCAATTTATCTCTTGACATTGCAGGATACTTAACTATCCAATTACTTATACTTTCAATATGTTTCCAATTTAAATGTAGCTTAGAAGGCCCTCATTATCAGGATGTCAGTTGCACTATGTCGAATGATAGGAGGAGACTCACTTTTCCAATAACCTTAGCTTTTCTTTACAATGTTCTTGATATCCAGAGATTTGAGGGGTAAAAGTGGTGTAGGAATAGAAAAACAATATGTAATGAGCAAGAAAAGAGTCCTAATAGTCCATCTTCTGATTAACCAAAATTCTCTTTAAGCCCATAACGGCACAATCCACTAACATAGATTTATACCAAGGGCTAGTGAAAGTAAATTTACATTCTTAACACACACACTGGAAAGGTAGAGTGAAAACCAAAAATCTGCACACAAGGACAGACCGTGCAAAATATATATGCTTTATTCATTAGGATCTAACACATTGAACTTGTTAGAATTATTTTACAATACTGAATGACAAAAAAAATATAGGAAGATTTTAATGTCTTTATGCTTTCTGTAACAACTCCACTGTAGACAGATTGAACATTGTCTTATTTCCCAGATCTGCAAATGACAACAGCCAAATAAAAAATGCGTCTCTAGAGAACCCTGAATGGAAAGCTGTAGGAGTGCCAAAAAGTAAAATAGAGTCTGGATGTCCCCTAACTTGTGGTAAATACATTTTTGACAGCTCTAAAATTATGTTTTATAAGAGGTGACTTCAAAAATTTGCTGTTTGGAGGATGGGCTAAAACAGTGCTGCCAGTTTCTCTTCCTGGGACAACGAGTGATGTGGATAATGTGGGACACGTGCAGCCTATAGATGGTTTTATGCATATACGTTGTCCTAGAAAAATGAAGTGCAGACCTCTGGCTTAGCACTTTATCATAGCGCTGTAATGGTTTCCTTCTCATCACTCACTCTTGTAGATGAAAGATATTGGTTACAATTAGCATCATTTTCTTTGCGTAACTACACTTAAAAGTATGCTTTGTGCTTCCTCCGGAAGTTTTCACTCCTTTTTCCTCAGCTAATGTGCCCTTTCTTGAAGGGCAATGCAAAGCAGAAAAGGAAAATATTACTTTGGGTCCATAAGAGCTCCTGCCACGAAGGCTTTCAAAATAGCTGTTTTATGCACTGAGAGAAAGCAACATAAAACTTTAAGGCTCTTTTTCATCTAAGTAAAATATGCCTATTTCTCTGTCTGCTGCTGATTTATGAATGATAATAGTGAGAGCATTATAGTGGCAATGAAATGTCTGTGATGGCTTATTGACAGGAAACTCTCCATAGACAAAATCAAACTTTGAGACTCTAATGTGTGTCATTGGCCACAGGAGCCAAAACTCAGGAAGAGTTGAGGTTTTCTTTTGTTCAGATGGGGCCTCAGAGCAGATGCCTCTAGCTGTCATTAAGCAAACTGAAGATACGGTTATTTTACAAAAAAGTTAGAGAAAAAGAGTATTAGGACTTCAGGCCCAAAAGAACTGGTCTGGTTAGAAATTTTATGTTCCCATGGTATGAGGCAACAGATACGGGCTGAGGGGTTTCACCAGTGTAAAGAAAAAGGCCGCTGAGCTTTGCTGACTACCCAGAAAAGCAACTCCCCGCTGTCCTTTTTTTGAGAGATCCCATAATCACCATTACACCTTTGTAGCTTTGCTGCTGTTTTCATTCTCCGGCAAAACAACAAACCAAGTCAATGCACACTGACTCATGTAACGATGAACTGACCTACTTCAGCACTTTTCTTTCTCTGTATTTGTGAACATGACACTCTCATTTTTGATGGTTGTTTATGTCAACCAGTATACAAAATATATACAGAAGTCATACAACAGTTATTTGTAGTTCCAGCTTTTTTTCCCCTACTACCACAGAAGAGCACAAGCAGAAAATTCGAAACAAACCTAATCAGTGAATTGTGCACATCAGCTAAATAATATTTGCTGATTGAAGTAGATGGGAATTAAAGCTCAAGAAGCAAGTCTTTAACACTATTCCTTTTTGGCTGAGGAGTTACTTTTTAGCTCTATCATTCCAGGTGAATTTTGTGAAAAAACATCCAAGGGTTTTGAAAAGCCTGTGAATGCAGTCAGTTATTCCATACTTTCATGCCTGAATCCCCAACATTTAAAATCCAAAACAATGCTTTTTGCAAGAGGAGGATGGATGCTGCATATGTTGTATGGGTGTATTTTAATAGGAAATATCAATAAATGACAGACAGGGAAAATGATGACTGAGAAGACTAGAAAAATGCTTAGATGAGTTTGCACAGCAATTGCATCCTGCTACAGCTAAAGTATCCCTTGTGCAAAAAATATCTCTGCATTTAAATGAAGTGCGGAAATAGCTAGGTTCTTTTCTGCTTTACAGTGTCCTAGGTATACTACTCTGATATAAAGTAGAACCAATCTTACTCCTTTTGAGACTTCTCATCTCTGTGGCAATCTTAACTATCTTGTTAAATATCTTTTTCAGAATCTGCCTCTGTAACTTGACGACAGGAAACTAACCTTGAAAAACAGAGGAAAGTCAAAGTATGAATTGTGGGTAGAAGGGAGAAAGAAGGGAACAACCTGGAAGCCCTAAGACCCAAGGAGAACTAGTGTAAATACTGTTTCACAGATACTTACTATCTTTCCTGACTTCCTACAAACCAACATATGAGAAAAACACCAGTGTTGATACATATGGCCTCACTTGTATGCAGTTCAAGAAATAAGCTTCATTTTCTTCATCATTTGACCCTTTCTCTGCCCTGCAGTCACTTTCAATATTTCTGCACTCTCCTTCATTACAATCCCCAACAACCGCAGTTAAAAAATTGTTCCATATATACTGGTAACGATTTTGAACAGCCCAGAGTAACCTGTCTTTCAAAACTGCCAGAGTTACTCAAAGCTTGAAGCACTTGAAGCCCACTTTGCAGCTGCTTATCAGTGTTTTACAAAAGCTAAATTTTTTTTAAAATCTGTGATTGTGTAATTTTTATACAGAGACAATAAGAAAACAGAGCTGCTTTTATTTTTTTGTAAAGGGAGGTGCTATGAGTTCTTTTGCAAGCCTAAATATCTCCAAAATGTCATGTATGTCTCCTTATCAGAATATTTCCAGATACCTTATTTTAAGTCTTTCATTAAATTATTGTATATTTTCACAGCATAAACCAGGAACCAGAATTTTACTTTGCTTAGTCAATAAAACAAACAATTAAGTGTTATCACAAACTGTGCTTGATGTCAGGATGCTTCACGTTTCATGCTGCACCAAATCACGTTACCCAGGGAATGTAGGAAAGGGCTCCATTCAAATTGTCTCCAGCATTAATGGGAACAAGCTGCTCTATTTATATTCTTGAAGCAACCTGAAACAAACTGGCCCTGCAGCCAGAGTCTCTCACAGCTGCAAGATATGGCTGATGAGCCGACTGGCAGAATCTGCCTTCTAGGACAGATTGGTGCTCCTGAGCCACATGTCCCAGAGGGCTCCAAGACCTTGCCATTATCCTTTTCGCCCACAGCAGGGTGGCTGCGATGCCATTTGTGCACCAGAGATTTAGGACTTTGCCTTTGGACTGGGAGAGACACTCATTTTCATTCAGTGGCAAGTCTCTAGTTTCCCCCGACAATCTAAGCCCATGAAAAAAATTACCTCCCCAAGATGGTGTCAGTAACTTGAGAGTGGGTACAAAAATGTATTGGGCCCCTCAATCCGAGACCCATAGGGACATTTTCAGTAACCGCAGCTGAGTGACTTCATGGAATTTCTTCCTCTATTTATTTCTTCTCCTTGTTTAATTAGAAATGGCATAGCCATAACCTCTCTATAAAATTTAATGTTGTCTGGAGGTAATTGAGGTTTATGTAAATTTTTATGACATACTAATGGCTTGAATAGAACTGAAACCAGAGACTATTTCATAAAGGAAACTGAAGACTGCTAATGAAAGGTCTCTAGAGTTAGCATGGAGAGAGACAAGACTGCCTTTCACCAATATAACTCTAAGCTGAGCTAGTCTACTTTCAAATATAACATTTAAACCTTTGGCTATTAACAAAAAAAATAGTATATAGCTATACTTTCCCATACAATTCCTGAGTTAAACTAGAGGTACGAGGAAAGACTTCAATATATTAATTTTCTTCAACAGTCTGAACTTTTTTGTATCACAATATGCTCAGACCATCTGGAATTTTAATGCCTGGAAATAATGCCTTTTAAAAGTGCCAAAGAATTTTGAGGAATTAATTCCTATTAGAGCAGGTGAGAATACAGTACCCTTGGGAAAAATAATGTATAACAGTTCTTTGCCTTTGGGTTCATCTCTTCATAGCAAACCCATCTGATCACCATCTTAACATTTTATTACACAGTAACTAGTAACAGAAATTCTTATTTCTATGTTTTATATTGCTACTGAACTGAGCAAGGATCAAAAGCAATCACTTTTAAAGGAACTGCAGTCATTTCACTCCCACAATATTTTATCTTCTCTGCATTCTCTTTCTCCTTTCTTCTTCCATTAAAATGTTGTTATTGTTGGACTTCAAAGTTGTTGGGTTTCAACTAGGTAAAACCACATCTTTCATCACAAAAAAACTATTCTCTTCAATGACCTGAAGATTTTTGTGATGATTTATCCATCAGAAGAGGGGGAGAGGAAGGAAAAGGGTTTTCATCTAGATTTATAAATGTGATGATTTAGTATTCTGGACACACTTAAAACAATTCTCAACAGAAAAACTAACTTCCTTTTGATTTCAACAAACTTTGACTAAAGCCCTGCATGAACAAAAAATATGCAGTGTGTATTTCATTATTTTCTAATCCAAGTCTTGCTGGACTCAAGAACCTTTCTGCCTCTCCTTAGGATAACTTTCATAGGGAATGAAAAGTTTTCTCTTTTGCACTTCAAATATTTAGTTTACTTGTCCACACAATTTCTTAGTAGCCTCCAGTACATGAAGAGAGTTGATTATGCTGGCACTGACCCCAAGAAGGAAGACTTGGAAGCTGTTAGAGCACTTAGGAACTATAGAGGTAAGATAAAGAGTATGCGAGGAGTAATAGTAGTTTTGCAAACTAGCTGAATTTTCCCTTCTACTGGAAAAATTCCCTTTGAAGCTGGAAGCCATGTGTATTCACAAGGTGGAAGGGGAAGAAAATGCTTCGAGTTTCCCAGACACCTCTGAATCAATAACTGAGTATTTGTGACCAAGATCAGTACTCGCACCGAGATTGCAATGGAGCTCTATGCTTCAGATCAGAGCACTCCCAGGTGGTATTAAAACCCATCAAGAGAGGATTTTCTGTCTCCATAGTTAAGCTATTTCCACTTTAATAACTGGCAAGACATGGAAAATTTACACATATAATTTGTTTGCAAATGCATGCAACCAGAGGAAATGTCAACATTTTACTGCAGAAAAACCCTACTAACAATATAGGTAAGCAAAATATTAAAACAGAGCAAAATAGCATCAGGTAAGAGCTTTAGGATTTGTGTATGTGTGTGCAGGACTCATATATATACAAATATATTAATTTTGTTATTATAAATTATCACTTATATAGGAAGAGATGGGGTTTCAGGAGTGGGTTTGTCTGTGGTGTTTTCAGATTTTTTTTTTTTCACAAGCCTTACATAAATTTGGTTTATAAAATGTTTGTTTCTGTTTAAGGATTCTCACAGTAAAGAAAGAAAGGTATGCCAATATGAAGAGAAATTAAATTAATACTTCAATAACAACACTAGATTCCACTGAAAGAGTTTAAGTGAAAACATTTATTTTCATTTTTACAGTAGTCAGGGAGTAAGGGGTTTTTTGCCCAACCAAAAGAAGCATTAGCATTTCCTAGTTTTCTGATTAAAATATGTTTCAGTAATGAAATGAGGCAAATGAATCCTTGCCAGCACCTCAAGTATCTGCTTTATCTTTTCAAATTACACATGCACAGGTTTTTCAATTTCTTTTGAATTTGAAAAGCGAAGCTTAAACCAAAGACGCAAGACAGAGTAGCAATAACATCTTACTATTTCAAATTCTGAAGTCTATTAAGACTTTTTTCTTTTGGATGGTTTGTTCTCATGTTGGCTGAGTTTTGCCGTTAATTCAGGTGGAAGAACAGGTACACCTGTTTGATCCCACGCCTTTGACAAGTGCTTCATTTCTTCTGCTCCTAACAAATCCCACTGTGACCCACACGCAGGGCTGTAGGCAATAAATCCCTCAGCAGAGGTAGCTGGCTGACTTCTCAGAAATCAGCACCCTGTTGAGTTGATTCAGGGGGCTTTTCTTTGCTTGACTGTTATGACATTGCTACTGACTGCTAACCTGAATGTCACAAGAAGAGTTATGCTGGGAAGTTATTTCAGAGCTATATTCTGACATGTTGCTAAGTTATTTCAGAGCTATTTTCTGACATGTTGCTTTTATATTTCTGCTAAATGTAGTTAAATTTGCTTACCATAAGCGTCTGAGCTGTTTGGTTATCTTTGCCATCTTTCTAAAGTTTGCTTGGTACTACAGGCAGTTAATAAGGTCTGTTTAAGGCCAATTTGGCTACAGACATTAATTTTACT
This sequence comes from Edolisoma coerulescens, assembly GCA_013397115.1. NCBI lineage: Eukaryota > Metazoa > Chordata > Aves > Passeriformes > Campephagidae > Edolisoma > Edolisoma coerulescens. The sequence goes on along the minus strand of VWZW01008200.1, from coordinate 417,088 downwards.
TGCTATAGTGACTTCAGATTACCTATACTATCATAAATATAGAGGTTTTGGGGAAAGAAGGTGCTTATTTAGCGGCAATTTTTGGGGGGTGAGTGTGGGGGTTTCAAGTGTTTTGAGTATTTTGAAGTTCTGGACATCCTCTACTATATGGTATAACTGAGGCATAGTGATTATGAGGTCTGCAGAATGTTCTGTCTGTGAACATGATAGAAGTTTTCTTTGTTGTAATAGTTTGCAACAGAAAAAGATCTTTTCTTTCTTGTGTAAATCATAAACTACCTCTGTAAGCTGTTTCTAATTCTAAGCTTTCTGATTTTCACTAGCTGAGACCAAGTTTATTCAACAGATTTTCTGTGATATGAAGTATGCTTTATAAAATACAGTAGCACTCTTTTTAAAGTTTGTCTGGATCGAAGCTAGAGGCTTGCTGATTGTGACAGGTTAACTAAATCTGCAGAGATAATGCAGAGTGATATAAATTACAGTACAGTATAAATTATAGCACTTTTATCTGTCTCTGGTCTTTACTGTAATATTGGTTTGCTACAGGTTAGTCAAGAGTTTTCATATACATTTCAGAGGCTCTTTTTACAATAATTAAAATTCAATCTAATAATATTTGCAATGCTAGGATAAAACCTTCAATTAAAAATTAATACTTTGTTTTATTAAATAATTTGGACAATTCCTTGCTTTTGTTCCTTGCTGACTCCTATATTATGGACAGGTGTTACATCATTAGATGTCATCTAGCAAAATTAAAACACCAAGTTTGAGTTTTAAATCCTTGGTTTTTAGCACTGCAGTAAGCATTTAAAAGTATTTAAGACTATATATCATGTAAGAATAAACAACCACAAAATACTTATAAAAGGGTCTACTCCAGGGGTATGTGAACAGATCATCGCATCAAATCCTCATGTATACAAGCACATTCTGGACATAACTAAAACTTGCAGTGTTGTTTCTGAAGCTGTGTTAATTCTTTTCAATCTGGTGACATAACTAAAACTTTCAATATTTTTTCTGAATTTTTTTTAGTCTGGTTGACTCTAGCATCAATTGCCATTTTCTCCATGGTTATCTATTTAAAGCCGAACTATCTGCCTCCAAACTTGTTCTGTGTGAACAGAAATCTAGAGGATTTCAGATCATCCACAATAATTTATGTGCTCTCATTATAATGATCTTCTCAGAATTATCAGAGAATAAAACTGGTGCATAGCCCTGAAATTTCCAAGGTTGTCTGCAGGAGACTCAGGACACAGTTACCAGTAATCTCTGAAAGAGTCCTGTACATAGGAAAAGAGAAGTAAATGCAGTTTAAAAGCTGTCACAAGAGGTTGTCTGAAGTCTTAATGGAAGCTGGCAGTGTAATAACATCACCTGCCTCTTGGTGACGATGGAGTGGATGGCCTTTTTATAGGATAATGCAATGCATGCTAAAAAGGTACAAGTTTACAGCTCAACAAGGAAAACATGAGCTGCATAGTTGTTCAATAGGTGACAATCTGTAGGATGCATAGGGACAGATGACATTCTCTATTCATAGCTTCTGTCAAAAAATAGAGCTTATTTCTGCTTCTACAATAAAAGAACTGAAGCACTTCCATTTAACCATGCTAAGTACTGTCTGCAGCACAATTTCCAGGAGCCCATCAAACGGGGGAAAAGGTGGAAGGCTTAAAATGAACAGTTGACAACACAGAAGTCAGTTTTGATGCAAAAAAGAGCAGGATTCATGAAGATTTTGGGAACCGGAGGAAGAGCAGACTGTGAAATGACTTACAAAGAAGCAAGGGCTGTGAAGACCCTCTAGCTGAGGTTGCTGAGTTACCTGATGCGTCTCAGTCTTTTTCCTGGAATAGAAATTATGTGATGTGTGTGATTATGGGCTTGCTTTGGAGTAGATGGAGGAATCATGGGATGTTTCCTTGACCTTGATATCTGGATAAAGAAGCCATTTGGCGATCTCTTGCTGAGAATGTGATTTAGAAGCTGAATGAGCAGAAATATACAAATATACCTTAGCTGTTGATAATTTCCTAATCTCTGTTGCTAGCAATATTCAAACCTCTTAAACAATACTCTAGAATCCAAGCTGAGAACCTGATGAAGTTCATCATTCTCATAGTCTGGTGGGTCCTGGATAAAAAAACTGTGAATTTACAGGAAAAAAAAAAAAGAAGTAGGAAGGTATCAGCATAAATTACAGGTTATGTGTCAATGCATGCTGTAAATCCCCTTCATTAGCACTTGTTCAGGTATTCTGGCCAAGAGCTAAACAGAATACAAAGAGATAAAGGAATTAGAAACCCATAATATTATAGTAGACAATAGTTTGTTTTCAATCAAAAGAAAAAAACTCTACACCATATATATGGATGATGTGTTTGTTTCCAGGAATCAGTTGTATTGTTGGTTTTGCAGCGGAATATCAGATTCCAATGTATGATTACAAGTTCCCTGGAGGGAGGAGTTTCTGCAAAGAATTGTTTAATACTGTGCCTCAAGTTAAGTGTGCAATGAAAACACATTGACAACTCTTACAATTTGAAACTCAAAGAAAACTATTTTGGTGTCAGGTGTTATCTGGAGATATTTTATATCATCACAAAAGAATTTTGCAGCATGCATTTTGCTGCTTTAGAGTCAATAATTTTTTGATGAACACTTGAGTGCCTAGATACAAAATGGCATAGTGGCATTTTAAAGACCTTTAGATACATTTGCATATCCTACCTTCTGCTGCATAGGTAAAATTATAGGAATCCGTAATAAACAGTAAGATAGGAAAGAACAGTGGTCAAAATACTGAATAGCCTTACAATGCTACAAAGCAATTTTTTTTTTAATTTATTTTATGTTTTGTGTGTTTGGGGGGAAAATAAGACTTTTGTTTAGTTGAGATTTGTGTGTCCTTGGTGACTACTTGCTATTTGTTGGGGGTTTTTTTACTTTTCAGACTGCCATGAGAAATGAGCTACCTTGGGCAAGGGGCAGGGGAAAAAAAGGTCAGTAAAACAGAGCTATATTGTACACTCAGTATCAAAGACAGCAAAAGTGTTCAAGCATCATGGGATTTTAATTTGCTCGTTAAATCAAAGCATCGAAAGAAACCATTTTAGAGTTCTTTTTCATGGTTTTTATGAAGAAGAAACTTTATTTGTGAGGCAAGACTTATTTTTCTAAATAGGAGTTTTGACTGGTCTGCATGAGGAATGCAAGCAGTATGTTACCTCACTCGGGAATTATCACTTTATGCACAATAGAAATGTATGCAGCAGACCTGCAGTCATGGAAACTGCATGTGTCAGTCTGGGATAAAATTATGCATTTTATGTGGGGATGGGTGAATTTGGCATTCAAATGAAGAACAAAAGACTTTATCGATGGCACAGCGCGTACTGTTGCAAAGCATTCATGTTGGTTCCTTATTGTAATTGCTTTGTTGGCACAAAGTAATTGCTTTTCATTTTGAAGTTTCCAGAAAATATTTAGTGTGTACATACTACAAATGAGTCTGGTAGTATTTTTCCTGCATTTTTTTTTTCCATAGTGTTGTAACAATTTTCTTTGGCTGATACTGCAAGGAACATTGTACTTGCAGGAGAAAGGTTGAACTAATAAATCACGACATTCAGCAAGGGTTTGAAAGGGCTGAAGTAAAGCATAAATCTGAATTTGGCAAAAGTGCAGTGCTAACTTGGACAATAAAAGAACACGTGGATATCTTCCAGGCCCCACAGAGATGCAAACACTGTGTTCTAAACCAATTGCCACTTTCTTGAAATAGCACCTGGTGTTGTCATTGGAAATCAAGAGGCAGAGACTCTGTTCCCCAACAGCAGAGTGTTAAACACCATCAGATTTTCTGTGTGAGAAGAATAGGGGCAAGCCCCCCAAGAGCTGTCACAGGTTTGAGGTGACACTGACCCTGGGCAACCCAGCCAGTTACCTTCCATTCATGGGGTCATGCCAGTCTGTAGAAAAGTAGTGGGAAGAGGGCTGGAAGGTGAACATTGGAAGACTTCTCCAGAGAACTGCACTTCATTCAGTCAGGTCTGTCTTTTTCGGAAGTAATCCGGTATTGAACAAATACCAAGTGTTTCCTTATTTTCTTCTTTCCATTTAATACGAAAGGAAAACGTATTGAGGAAACTTGAGAATTTCAAATGGTTTGGATTGCATGTCTCAAAAATTTTTTTTCTATTTTTATGAGACTGAAATTTAATGACTCAAACAATTGGCTATTTGGAAAAGCGATGGGTGCTTTGCTGAGGATGTGCATGTTAACAGCCTGGGTGCAGAGGGGTGCACACCCACCACCAGAGGCTACAAGCTGGAGTTTGAGCCACACAAAGGAAAACGCTCATAAGAAACAGATCCTGATAGGTAAGATAATGCTTTTTATAATGCCAATGTCTCCTCTAACACAACCTTAAACAAAAAAGTTTTATGCTCAGGTGTAAAACTCCTCCACCCCCCTCCCCAGGAAGTACCGGGACATTCAGGCATAGGCCTGAAAATATTCATCCCTTATGATGGGGCATAATTGGTTCAACTACACTGATGTGAGAGGCAGCTGTCATGTCTTAAAACGTGTCATCAGCCATCAAAGACTGCTGAAATGCCCTCAGACTTATTTCTGGAAGGACTAGGCATGATCCACAGTGTTGCATCAGACAGTATAAAACTCCACCACACCACTCCCCCTCGCCCAGGGGAGGTACCTGGGCATTCCCAACTGAATCTAAACATATATTAATCCATTCAACTGTATATTCCATGGGCTTCTTCCACTCCTGACAGACCAAGACAGCAGCCATCACTTTGAACAATGGACTTTGAAACTGAAGCTAGCAAGTCTCATTGCTGGATCCATAGGTGGTGATGCCATTCTACTGTTATCCTTTCTTTTCCATTCTTTCTTTTCCGTTCTTTCTTTTCCTTTTATATTTTCTTATGTTTATGCTTTTATATGGCTATATTTCTATGGATAATAACCAAAATGGCTACATACCTCCTTTCCATTGAAACCAAATTGTTCTGAAATAAACTTGCCATATTCAAATTTATAAACACCAGTCATTCAGTGTCATTTCACTCTAATCTGTCCCAAGGGATCTATTACTAACAAGAATTTTGCTTACCCTGGCATCAGGGGCAGGTCATAACACCATCTCTTTTTCTGCAAGTAGGTTCTTTTCCTATTTTTTTTTTCTTTTACCATGGAAAGCACTGTAACAGCATAGGCACTTCATCATATTATTTTAGTGTTAACACTTTAGCATAGTCTAGAGCCTACACTTTCATAGAGGCAGCATATGCTTAGAACTAATCTCCAGAGCAGTTGATCTCACAGCAGGACAAATTAGAAGTTGAAGAGGTTGCTACACTTAATTAGCTATACAAATCGAGCTAATTTTCATTGTGAAGGAAAAGAAATAAAAGACTAAAAGACCAAGTGCATGAAATCCTGCTTCAAAAAGCTCTACATGGAGCAGGTTATTATCAATAGTTATTTCTGGCATCTTTTAGGTGCAATATTCCTGAGGTTTGAAGGTTTAGGAGCAGGAGCGCATTGCTCACACCTCAGCTACTCATGAGTTTCCTGGAGAAGGAGCACTCTTTCAGATTCACCAGTGAAGAAAAGGAGCTGAATGGCTTATAGCCCTGTTTACTTAAAATATCAGTGGGGCTTAAATGCTGTACCTGGTGCTGGATGATGAGCCAAAGTCCTGTATTCAGTGTCACTGAAGTCACTATTGCCACCTTGGCAATAAACAGAGTGCAGCTTCAAGAATTTATACCTTTCATACCAAGGATTTGTTAGGAGGTGTCTTAGAAGAAGAATCTTGTGGTAAATTAGCTCACAATGATTTGCTTAGAGTTAGTTCTTATAGAATCACAAATAACTGATGGAAAATGCAATAGACATGAGTCACTTCAAGACTCTGTGGAAAACATGTAACATCCAGTTTCATTCCTGATGAAGTGTTTCTCTGAAAACTTTAATGCCTTATTGCCTCAAGTAGGTGTGCTGGTTTTGGCTAACTTTCTTCACAGTGGCTAATACAGGTCTGTGTTTTGTATTTGTGCTGAAAACAGTGTTGTTATTGCTGAGCAGCACTTGCACAGAGCCAAGGCCTTTTCTGCTTTTCATACTGCCATACTGACACCCATGGATGTCTATGGGAAATTTGAGAAGAGGTAGCTGGGACAGCTGATCTCAGCCGGCCAGAGGGATATTTCACACCATATGGTGTCAAGTTCAATATAGAAAGAGGAGAAGAAGGGGGGAACATTTGAAGTGATGTCTTCCCACCTCACTGTTACATGGGGGTTTTTTTCATAGAATATGCTTATTTGGAAGGGACTCATCAGGAACCAAGTCCGACTCCTGGCTCCGTGCATGACACCCCAAGATTTACCACCATGCGCCTAAGAGCTTTGTCCAAGCACTTCTTGAATTCTGTCAGGCTTTGTGCTGTGACCATTCCCCTTGGGAGCCTGCTCCAGTGCCCAACCACTCTCTAGGTGAAGAACCTTTTCCTGTTATCTAACCTAATTCTCCCCTGACTCAGTTTCATGCTGTTTCCTCGAGTCCTGTCACTGGCCACAACAGTAAAGAGATCAGTACCTTCCACTCCAATTCCCCTTGTGAGGATATTTAAGACCATAATGACATCTCCCCTTAGTCTCCTCCAGGCTGAAGAGACTATCTTGCCTCCAACGTCACACGGCTTCCCCTCCAGACCCTTCACCATCCTCATGACCTTCCTTTGGATGCTCTCTAATAGCTTAATGTCTTTTCTATACTGTGACACCCTAAACTGCACACAATTTTCAAGGTGAGGCTGCCCCAGTGCAGAGCAGAGCAGGACAATCCCCTCCCTTGCCCAGCTGGTGATGCTGTGCCTGATGCCCCCCAGGACACACTTGGCCCTCCTGGCTGCCAGGGCACTGCTGAGTCATGTTCAACCTGTCATTCCCTTGTCTATACACACAAACAGGGTTGCCCCATCCCAGGACGAGAATCCGGCACTCAACCTTGTTAAACTTCACAAGGCTGGTGATTGCCCATCTCTCTAATTTGTCCAGGTCTCTCTGCAGGACCTCTGCCCTTAAGGGAGTCAACAGTGCTTCCCAAATTAGTGTCATCAGCAAACTTACTTAGTATTCCCTTGAGTCCTACATCCAAGTTGTTAATGAAGATGTCGAAGAGCACTGGGATGAGGATGGGGCCCTGTGGAACCCCACGAGTGACCAGACAGCAGCCTGATGTCACCCTACTCATTATAACTCTCTGTGCCCGACCCGTGAGCCAGTTGCTCACCCGTTGTGTAACGCGGTTATTCAGCTGCGGGATGGACGTTCTGCCCAGAAGGACACTGTAAGACACAGTATCAACAGCTTTGCTGAAGCTCAAAAAGATTATACCCACTGGATTTCCTAGATCAACTAGGTAGATTACCCTGTCATAGAAGGAAATGAGGTTTGAGAAGCAGGACTTTCTCCTGTTGTGCTGTGCTGGCTGTGATGGAACCCTGCTTTCCTGGAGATGGCTGAACACCTGCCTGGCCATGGGAAGCAGTGAGTGCACTCCTAGACTTGCTTTGTTTTGTGTGCATGGCTTTAGGTTCACCTACTAAACTGTCTATAACTCAACCCAGAGTTTTCTCACTTTTCTGATTCTCTCTGATACCACTAGTGATGGAGTGAGCAAGTTGGCTGTGTGGTGCTTAGTTGCTGTCTGGGGTTGAACCACACAGCACCAGGTTATAGCTAGGTTATAGCTACATTCCTGGATAAAGTTGTGATTACTAGATGTGTCAGTAGAAAAAATGAAATATTTAAATTCAACTTTTCCTACAATGGTAGGAATAATAACTTTAGCTCACTGCAGCATCCAGGGTGTGTTTCTGAAGTCCATGTAATTTGTGTCCCAGACATGCTTTCGCACATATTAAAGCTGATGCTACTGTACCCTCACTATTACTGCTGTATATCCCTGTGTTATACTGGGATTTCACTATGTGATTCACAGCACAAATGGCACCCAAGCAGCCAGACCACATTCTATGACGTGCTCTGTCCCTGCTCCTGTATACTGGCATGTGTTTACAGGTGGGAGATGATTCAGAAACAAAGCCTTTAGTAAGGCAGGCTAAATGCCCAGCTCTATTATTCTAGGATGACCCTTCCATTTAGCTGTAAAATACCTGAAAGATGGTGGCTATGTTGATTGCACTGAGAAAAGCAATAGTTTTTGTTGGGTTGCAAAATGGGATATCGACTACGTAAATGTTGCTAATCAAGGACTGTTAAGTAGCATATTTACATAATTTAAGTAGGGATAATTTGTCTAAGAATCTTACCTATTTCTTTCACAGAGCATTAGCAATCATTGCAGCCTCACCAAACACAGCACTATTTATTCTGTCTTTCTCAAGCTGTGTAAAATCACTCCAAATCATGTCTTCTCTTCACCTGAAATAGGTGCTTAAGCTTAGGTTTGTGAGAATAAAGTACAAGAAATTTACAGGCCTCATTTCTCTTGTATGATAACCTTTAAAAAAATTAGTATCTAGCCACTTATTTATGCTGATGGATATTATACTCGGAATTTCACACTCAATCAAGAAACTGAAAACAGATATACTACAAAATAAATGGGATGATACCAAACTAAAATACAGTCAGTTTAAGAAAATTACTCTAAAGTATTTTGACGGGCTGTATTTTTGAATACTAGTGCTAATTTTTCTAGTATTATTATTTATTATTATGTGCTTTTGTGGCATTTTCTTAGTTTTAAATGTTCTCCTCACCCTTGAAGCTTTGTGAAAAACTAGCAAACAAGACAGAATATTGACTGACAGATCACATATGTAAGAGAGAAATGGATGGTGTTAGATTGTTCAGTCGATTGCATAAGTGAACAAAGTGAAATAATAGACTGGTGATGTTATGAGTGGTGTGGAATGGAGGAGAAAAATATATTTCAGACAAAAATTATGATTGTTAAGTTGATGGCTCAAGATTGGCATGTTTTTTTCAGCTTTGAAAGAATATTATTTCAATACTTTACCAGGAAGAAAGGAGAATTGTAATTATTAAAAAGCCAAGCAGTGGGAGCTAATCTTGTATTTCAAAGCGAACAAATATACTTACTGTTTTCTTGAATGTATGGAAAGTAAATTACAGTAGCAGATTACTTATATTAATTTGATTTCTTTATTTTTATAGCCACAGAATTTATTCCTTTCATTATTTCTTTGTATTTTCTTGGTTTCTGCTTATGCTTTTTCTTCTTTTTTTTTTCTTCCAATGGTCCTTGGTCTATACTTAGTTTTGTCATTTAAGCCATGGTTTTCTTTTTTTGAAGCATGTTGCTCCGGGACATATTAGAACAGGGATATAGATCTGAGCTTCACTGTCAACTGTTAACCTACTGTCACCTAAAAAGAATGAATGTAATTTAACATGTTCTAGTTAAAGTGTGTTCTAAAATTGGATCTTTTTTCACAACTGTTCTTTATTCCATTGTCTGTGAAAAAAATGGTAAATCTTCCTTCTAAGCTGCCCCTTATTTTGATCTCAGCATAGATCAAATTAAATGCATGCAATCAAGTTTATGAACTTTCTACACTTTTATTTTTTATGCTTCTTTCTTTATGTCATTCCAAAAGCCATTAAAGGAGTACATTTCCTGAGCAAGAGCAAAATGTACTATATTCCATCTAAATTTCAGAACACTGGGTGATTACCCGGCCACAATGAAGGTTAAATGATCAATCATTATTAAAACATAAGGATGCTCCCATTGTTTAATTTCCTCATTTAGGGAGCTGTTCAGCAGTTAAAAACCCCAGCCTGCTTATTATTATGAACCCTCTAAATGTAGATCATAAGCATAATTAAAAACCAGACATTTAACATATCCTCTACATCTCAATATCCTCCATATCTCCATATCCCCCTGGAAGAAGAAAATTCTTTCCTTTAGAAGGGTTCTTCTCATACCCCTGAACTGATACAAACTATTCCTTAGATTCTCATGATGAATCTCTGAGTTGGACTACAAACATCATACAAAAAAAAAAAAATTCTGTACAATTCAAGCCCTCTGATATAATTTAAGTAGAGAAACAATTTTGAACCCCACTTGAACCTTAAGAATATTTCATGTTGCCAAAAGATTTTTGTAGCTTGTATCTACCTGTTTTATATGACATAGATTACAAAGTCAATCCAGAGTTATCAATCTCTGTGTCTGAACAAGTGTTAAACTTTGAGAGAGCTTTAAACTAGATTTGAAGGGGGACAAGGACATATCCAGACTCAAGAGAGATACAGTGTGGGAAGGGGAAAACTACAGCAATCACCAAGTAGCAAAAGGGGTTCTAAGAGGGGATACCTCCAGGAAATAAAAGCATCCAAATATGTAACCATAAGACAGGAGTATGGGCTGTCCCTTTGCACCCCCACTGGGATATTGACACAATCAAATACGTCTACAAAGTTCCTGTACACCAATGCATGCAGTAAGGGGGAAAAGGGAGAACTGGAGATCTGTGTGTAGTCACAGGGCTTTGATCTCATTGTGGTTATGGAGGCACAGTGGGATACCTCAAGTGAGTGGAATGGATCATGAAGGGCTACATGCTGCTTAGGAGAGACAGACCAGGTGGTGGAGTTACCAGACTCCCAGTGGTGGAGCTGCCTTCTACGTGAAGCAGCACTTGGAATTTATTGAGCTCTGTTTTGGGGTGTTTGACAACTGTATAGTCATATAACTTTTAGGTTAGGATAAAAGGGCAGACTAGTAAGGGTGACACTGTTGGGGGCATTTGCTACAGGCTGCCTGACCAGGAAGACAAAGTGGATGAAGCCTTCTATGGACAACCTGAAGCAGCCTCAAAGACACAGGCACTGATTTGTGGCATTTTAACTACCCTGACATCTGCTGGAAAGTTACACAGCAAAGCACAAACAGGCCAGGAAGTCCCTGGAAAGCACAGATGACAACTTCCTGTCACAAGTAGTGGAGGATCCCAGAAGGAATTATGTGCTCCTCAACCTTATACTAACAAACTAGGAATGCCTTATTGGAGATGTGAAGGTTGAGGGCAGCCTTGGTGGCAATGACCACGAGATTGTGGAGTTCAGTATCGGGTGAGGAAGAAGCAGAGCAGAAAATAACATTACAACCATTGACTTTAGGAGAGCTATCTTTAGTCTCTTTAGGGATCTTGGAAGAATTACATGGAAACAGGTCCTGCAAGGAAGAGAGGTCCAAGAAACCTGGTTGATATCCAAGGATCACTTCCTCTAGGCTTGAGAACGATGCATCCCAATCAACAAGAAATTGGGCAAAGGGGGAGGCAAGAGACCTGCATGGATGAATAAAGAATTTCTGTCATTACTCTAGCATAAGCAGGAAATACATACTAGATGGAAGCAGGTTCAGGCCACTTGGAATGAATATAGAGAGGTTGTCAGAGTCAGTAGAAATGAGACAAGGAAGGCCAAGGCCCATCTGGAATTAAATCTGTTCAAGGATGTCAAGGAAAACAAGACTGGCTTCTTCAAATACATCAGTAAGAAAAGAAATACTGAGGATAATGTGGGCCTGTTACTAATGTAAAGTCTGATAATCAAATAGTCACCCCCCCACCCATAATTTATTTCCCCCAGTTATTTAAAGGGAGTAATCCCCTTCTGGTTTTGTTTTTCATGGACTAAGAGGCTCTGTTTGTTTTCAGGATTATCTCATAGTTTTCTGGGGTTGTTGAAAGTTCCCTCTGTCCTTTACTGACTGTAGACAGCCAAATCTGTTGAAGTGAATGGGGTTTGCACTGTTACAGAGTACTTTATTATCGTCCTTATTTCTGGTGAGATACCTCAGCAGTTGTAGTCTAGGATAACATTTGCCTTTCTCACAGCTGTACTGCATTGAGGGCTCATAGCAACCATCTGATCAGCTAGCACATGTGGATCCTCTTTCTCCAGAGATCACTAAAATGCTGAGAAATAGCCTAAGTAGAAGACTGGAGCAGTCCTATGGTTTTATGGTATGTATGTGTAGCAAGGGACTGGTGAAAACTTTATTAAGACAATTTCTAGGAAAATATAAGCATTCATGAAAACACTATGGAAGGCAGAATTTCAAACCATATGCCCTAGGTTTTTAAGTGATTTTTCTCTGATAGTTATTTCTAGATGTAGATGTTGTAAATTATTCCTAGTTGTTTGTTTATAAAAAAACCCCAAAGAACAGCTGAGCAACACTAACTTCCCTTCACCAATGCTTCAAAGCATGCCAAAATACCTTGTTTGGATGGCCAGAATAATATGCAGACAGTGTGCAAGTGAAACTACCTCCAGCTGTATGGACTGGAGCCAAAGGGAACAGGCTGCTCAGAAAAGTTGTGGATGCCCTATCCCTGGAAATGTTTAAGGCCAGGTTGGATGGAGCTCTGAGCAACCTGGTCTAGTGGAAGATGTCCCTGTCCAATGCACAGGGAGCTGTAACTAGATGATCTCTAAGATCCTTTCCAACCTAAAACATTCTATGACACTGGTTTTACAAGTACTGATAACTGGCACAGTGTAAAATTCATCTCTGCCAGTTAAGAGAAGTCAGGAAATTAGTAGGATTTCTTTATTATGTAAATTTAAAATGTCTATAACAAAACACATCTTTTTCAGGCTGGAACTGTAGTTTTTAGAATCTTTTCATGTCAAAGGGAATCCACAAAAATCTCGAGGAAATGTGTGTAGTTTTTTCCTGGGAGCAAGTGAAACTGCAGGAAAAACAGAAAGGCTGAAATAGAGGATGAAAGGTACAGGAGCAGGACTGCCTGCCTGCAGTCCCTGAAGAACATCCTGCTTTGGGTATTTGGAAGCTTTTCTTCATTTGCAGCAGGTTTAGAAGTGGAGGCTCTCTCCAAGTGGCCAAAACCCTCAGTCCAAAGAATTCAAACTTCATCTGCTTTACAAAAGATGCCAAGATCCTTCCTGCTGTGCTCTGTGTGGATTCCCAGAGAGGCTGTGTATGACCTGCACACACGGCAGAAGTAAGTGGCAAAGATTTTTGCAGATAATCCATCATATATGGATTCATATATTCCAGGCAGGTGATGATATGCAGAGACCTCTCTCTTTCCCTTCCATAGTATTCATTCTCTCTAATAGGTAAATAATCTATTCAGAACTAAGTAACTGCCACTTCTTGATGGAAAATATTCTGGATTATTAGATAAAAATCTATCTTCTCATTAACTCTCAAAAGAGTTCAGTTTACTAGACAATATTATTTTCACCAAACAACATGGAATATGATGATATTTGGTTTGGAGTTTGTTGGTTAAACTATGACAGGGTTTGTTAGTTTTTTTCCTCCTTGTCTTTACATAAAGATTCAGCTAGATTTATTTCTTCTTTTTCTCTTTCTCCTCAGAATTTTGGCAGGTGGAGATGATTGGTGAAAAACTGATTGACCAACTTTTTTTTTGAGTATGTTACATTATTAGGATAATTTTAATAGATACATAACTGTAAAAGAATCAATAGCACATTCAAGTTTTAAGAAATAGAAAAGCTGGACTATAACAGTTTCATTTTGGCATTTCACAGGGTTTGAGTAGATGAAACCAGACTGAAATATTACGAGAGCACGAACCATCTGCAACAATAAGCCAGTAGGAATCACTAGAAAATTGCTTTATTGATAGACCCCTTTAACAACAGCTCAAAGTGAGAAGAAATTAATGTTTTTAAAATCTGTCTACAATTGAACAGAAAAAAATGTTTCTTTTGTAAAAGATGTCTTCTACCTCATAATCAGAAAAAAGTGACATAAGAGTTCAATTACATGATAATATCAAGATCATCAAATGAGATATGTACTCAGAAATTAGAAACCAACATAAACTAGCCAGGGCACATGTTTGGTAGCAGTGCATGGGAAAATAACACTTAATTAATGAATGCTTTCCTTTTCTTCCAAGAAAATTAAACACAAATCTCCTCAAAATTATATTTATGAAAAATTTGTCTCATTCCACCACACTCAGAACTTTCTGAACTGCCTGCAGCCATACTATGTTTTGGTAATTTCTCACATATCCTTGTTTTTCAACACTTACTGAGTCTCTTCCCCTCTCTATAATGTTTTTATTTTTCTAATTTATGTACAACTTTAGAATTTTTTAATTCTAAGCTGTTTATAATGGATTGTTTCCCCTTCTGATTTCATTGCTTAAGTTCAGGATTTGGGTTTATAATCAGCTTAAGAAAAGTGACAAAGATACGATGAAAACAGTAGGACTTAAAAAGTTATACTTTCATCAGGGTCAATTACATACCTTTTAAATACTATACAAAGTGACAGACTGTTACCTGCTTCCCTAAGTAAATAGAAAAAACACCTCTAAGATAACTTATCCATAGGATTCAAAGTCCCATAAAATGCAAAAAGACAGTGAAGAATCTGCTTAAAGATCCTCAGGAATCTCTTAACTTCTTTAGCTGCTTTAAAAAGCCCTGGATTTTATTCTATTCATTGCTGCACTCCGTCTGGTTCTGGCTGAATTTGATATTGAAAGATGTAGATATGATAGAATTGCATGAAAATTGCAGAAACCCATATAGGAGTATTAAGAATTTTCTTTTGCATCCTGAGAAGTTTGTCTCCCTTCCTGAGCAGCAGCCTCAACTGCTTTCAGATTAAAATAGAAGATGCTGACAAAAACTTCTCCAAAGACATTGTAGACTTTCCATTTTGAAACTCTTGCTTTAGTTAAAGTTAACACATGCAATATCTTCAGCTCTTTCTCCTAAGAAATTTTAGCCAAGATGTAGGAAAAAGGACAAAGAATGGGTCACTATTGTCCGTCACATATTAAGAGAATGATATCTCTGTCTCTCTTTAAAATATTTTGTAATGCAAGCAAAGGCAGAAGTAATTATAAATGTGTCTTCAGTCCTTAAGATTTGTTTTTTTCAAATCCCTTTAGGACTGTAATTGCATTTTAACCTTGATGTCCTTCTGTCATAATCATTGAACCTCTTTTTGCTCACAGAGCAAGGGTTGGACGTGTAAAAAAGTCTAATTCTACAGTTTTGGCATATGGCTCACAGTGCAGAGCTAGCAATGGCTGTCTGCTACCCTTTAGAGCCTGGTACAATTCCTATCAACACATTACAGCCTTAAAATAACTGTCTCACTGGCTGTATGGGTTTAAATCTGCTGGTACAGGGCTTGGGAATAGATCCCTAGTAACTTTGAGACAGGAAAAGAAGGATCAGTAGCACCTGTGTTACTGTTAAGACCAAAGTATCAGGCAACAGAGTTTCATAAGCAGGCAGAGGACTCTCATTAACAAATGTCGCTGGACTTGTGGAAAAGCAGTAGTTTCCTGACCTCACTGACGACGGGGCTTGTACTGTGACAGGCAATCACATTTGTCACTTCACACATCCTTCCATTTATAAAGGACAACTAAAAACAGATTTATATTACAAAATCATCAATATTAATCAATCATTAACAACCCAACAAACAGACAAAAACAAACCCACAGCAAAATATCCCCAGAAAGAGTGTGTCTCTTGCCTCTGGTTTTATGTGACAGGGTAAATGTAGACACAATAGCACAGAAAGAGCCTTTAGGTTCTTATGTGAAGGAGAGGGTGTCAGAAGCTCCATGGCATGTTTCCCCATCAGCTGGCATCTGTGTTCTTTGTGAGGTAGGTCTGATTAAATGACCTTTTGCAGTCCTAAATTGCAGTAATGTTTGCCTAAGAAGTTGGATGATGTCTTCCTTTGGCTAAGAAAATAAATTCACCTACCTGATTCAGAAAGACTGCCTTTGCTAGGAAAGAAAGAGATGCTGGAGAGCTAAAACATACAGCCTTAGCCCAGGAAACCACACAGTGGATTGCATAGGATTGCACAGTAAAATTGCACTTGAAAATAAAATAAAATGAAAATAAAATAAAATTTTAAAAAACCAAAACGAAGCAAATAAACAAACAACAAAAAAAGAAAACATATTTTGAAGCTTTCATGTGTAAATGTATTATAGATTTTTAGTAACCCAGCATGCACACTCTCCTGAGGGACCACCTAGTTCATTTCTACAATGTCAACAGTGGGCAAAAGTGAATTGGATAAACTAGAATAAAACACTGAGGTTGTATGAGCTGAGCAAAGCTGTGTGGGTGATGGCAGCAGCAGGAGTCCACAGGATGCCAGGGAAGCCATAAAGACATGAGCTTGGAAGGCAACTGCCGTTTCCCCATGGTGTTTAAAGCTACTGATTAATGGAGAGTGATGTTAGTGTTCTTCAGCTAACC
The DNA here is from genome assembly GCA_013397115.1 of Edolisoma coerulescens. Classification (NCBI taxonomy): domain Eukaryota; kingdom Metazoa; phylum Chordata; class Aves; order Passeriformes; family Campephagidae; genus Edolisoma; species Edolisoma coerulescens. The sequence continues at coordinate 400,720 of VWZW01008200.1, read as the reverse complement.
TTTTTCAAGGGAAAATAAAGTCACCTTCAAACACTGTTCTCTGTTCAGCTCATTGTTTGTGAATTCTTCAGGCCTGGGGATCTCCATTAGCAATTCTGTTTATACAGTTTGGTTTATTAAATATATGCACCAAGGGAAATCATTTTCTTTTATTTGCAAACTAGACTCAAGGCACTGTAGAATGATGTCTTGTTTTAAATTCAGTGTGTAAAAATGAGGTTTCTTTATTTTAAGAGCAAGAAAGTCCCATAATTTTAAGATGATGTGTTCATAACTTACCTCCATTTCTGAGGTGTCTTTTTTCAAAATACAATAAACTCAGCATCCCTTTGGAACCCATTATGGGTGGTGTTTCCATACATCAAAAAGTTACCTTAAACATCCAAAATTTAATGAGGTTTTTATACAAGCATCTGTATCACTGAAGTCACCATAGACAATGTCTGCTAAATTACACTGAATAAGAGTGGGGACACTGCTGTCAGTAGTCCTAGCAGACTCTAAAACAGAATTTAATCATGTGTGGCTGATGCATCCATTTTTTTTTCCTGCAATCTGTTCCCTATATTTGATTAACCTTTTTAGTTGGAAGTCTCTGCCCAAGTGGAACATTTAGTTCTATGGAATGAAAGTAATACAGATATGTAAAGTGTGAGGCAGCAAGCAAGGTGTTCTGCCAAACTGTTCTGCAGTTATAGCTGACAGAATTTATTTGTTTGTAACTAGACTTTGACAGGAAAATGTGTTTTTGCTGAAGAAAATATGTTTCTCAATGGCTAGAAAAGTTATCCATACCATCAAAATTTGGAAAATGTTGATGTAGTACTTCATCACAAACACTGCTTAGATGCTCACATTTCCTCTTTCTTTATGTTCACCAGACCTCTCCATCAGAGTACTTTTCTCATGAGGCATTGTAACTGGAGCTCTGATGAAGTATTTTGGTGGCTCACCAAGGATGGAGCCCACTGTATAACTTAGGGAAAGTGATGAGAAAGAGCCATGAAGTGCTATTTCCTAAAGCATAGTTCTAGTTTTAAACAGGATTTTTTGGGCAAAAATATGTCTATTTTCTCTGAGAAATGGATCCTCTCTACCTGGATGCCTGGGCCACACATATCAGATCTAGGGGTATTAAAAACTGTCTTGTAGTGAAGATGCATAGGTTTAAGTATGCAGTCCTTCTGGAGAGATTTGCTGATAGGTGCCAGTACCATTCACCTCACAAACTTAACAATTTAAAATAAAATCAAGCTACTAATGTTCCTTGGCATCTCTATTATTAGCTGCTAAAAGACATAAATATCCTTTTATTAAAAAGCATGAGTGGATTGGGTTATGAGAGTTATTTGAAGAGCACTTGGAATATCAGTGTTTCACTGAACATGTACACCTGTACTGTCTCTTTTAGTTTCTTAGGTTCTTTGTTATCATCTTGCAGATGTGTTTTCCTTCCAAAGTTACCATCATTGTTTCACAGTCTGGTGAACAAATCCTAAGTTCTTTAAAGTGCATCTATGAACTTTATCTGTTTCTCTTGCCAATTCTGTCATTTCCCTGTGTGCAAGCCACCAGGACGTGCTGCTAAAAGGCAAATCTTGTCCTCACTTCAGCATGTGCAAAAGACTCCAAATATAGCAGAACAGCAGTGGTGTTTCAGCATAGCATATATGAGGATTTCTTTCTCCTTGTTTCGTTAAAGAAATCATTCCATTTGCAGGAATTTAGTGTCACTGCCCAGGAGCACCAGTGTCTTTTGGAGGGAGAACATCACCCACTCAGTGCATCCATAGGATGCTGCTCCCCAGTGAATCTGCATAAGTCCTTGCTACTCACCAATGTAGTAGGTACCTGAAGATGTGTCTCAGCAAATATCCCCCTGAAAAACCTTGACAAATGTTTCAAGTTCTAAAATTTTGTACTGTACTAGGAATGGATTTAAGCTATAAAATCTTTTAAATTACGTTAATTCTACTGTGTTTTGAGTTCTGTACTCCAAGGACAGCAGCTGCTCCCATTTGTGAATTTTCTGACCATGTGGAATTTCATCAGGGAATGGAATCTCTAAAAAAATTACCTTTTTGTGGCATCAGTTTTCACAACCCTTCATTTAGGACAGCTGGTTCTTCTCCACAATACACTGACAAGGAGGCACGCCAAAATAGAATAATAGAATCATTTTGATTGGAAAAGCCCCTTAAAATCATTGAGTCCAACCATTCACCTGATACTATCAAGTCCACCACCAAACCATGCACCTAAGCACCACACTGAAACCTAGAGGCCAGGCACCTCCAACATGTGGAGAGCACATGGTCACTGCCTGCTTGCCTGAGTTAGTGACTGGGCTTGAGCCTCACTCTCTCATGGCCCGGGTGAGGCAGTATCCAGCAGCAGTTTGGCTGCACAGAGGGGATCTTTCAAATCCCCCACATCTGACCTGCTGGGCCAGAGAGAAGCAGTTGCTGTGGGCAATTCCGAGGACACGACAGGCAAATATCCTTGTCTCTGCTCTGCAACAATTATATAATCTTACAGGTATTTCACTTTGTATAAGTAACTAAAATAACTGCTGGATCTGGACCTTCATTTCAGACCTCCTGGTCTGTCTTCACCTTCAGGCTCTTTGGGAGCATACTGAAATATTTCTGGTTCCTACTTCTTTTGGAGAAATTATCTTAATCCCAATTCATGACTGTTGGAGGGGGTGCATGTTTGTTTGGTTTGCTGGGGGGTTTTGTTATTTCAGTTTCTTATGTTTTATGGAACAGTCATTTCCCACTTGGATCTTGTCAAATCTTACTGAGCTGACTTCCAGAAGGATTAATCAAAGCCTGGCCTGAGAATTTAGCCTTTTGTCAGAAATAAATCACTGTTTTGATATTTGAAAAAGAGAAAAATATTGCTGAAGAGAACCATTCCCTTTTTTAATATCTATTTATGTCTGGGCAAATATATTTTTTTTATCACATGAATCATATGTAATGTTCTTCCTTGCATGCAAGCAATGAGAAAATATCCTCAGGCAAGTTGTTTTCCAAAATAATCAGCTCAGGCTTTCCCCATCTGGAAAAATATTGTTATGGTACTGTGGCTTAAAACCAAGTGAGTGATGGAATATGACTGATGTGAGCCAGTGTACCAGAAAATGTTTTTGTTTCAAACATTATACCTGGTCTTGAATCCAGTCCCAGCTTTAGTAGTTTAGTTACTCAAGGGCAGACATCAAACACCTGCTCTGTCCACTCTCCTTTACTGCCAACACCGTTAATTTTCCAAATGAGTCAGCACATCTCTATTTATTCTTTAATTGATTGGTAATACTGAGTTCTAATTGAGACTGTAAAATTAAAGGTACAGACTTGATTGTCTGCTCAGAGTTCAGAACACTTCCTTGATCAGAGCTAAGTCTTACAAATTGTATAAACAAATGCAAAACAACAAAGAAAAAATGAAATTTACAGTTCTGGAAAATGGGCTAACTCATGTGCTTACTTCTTATTCAGCCTGTAACACAGGCAAGAGCAAAATGTATCTGTAAGAATAAAACAAAAGAAAGTCAAGGTGCAAATAAAACCTTTCCAATTTTATTTCTGAGATGGCAAATCATCCTGAAGAGAGCAGCAGATTAAATACAGCCACAGGACAACCCATGACTGATTTGCTTAAATCAAATTAGAATTGATTTCCAGACTCCATCACAGAAATTTTTGGATATAATTTGGTGGAAATATTATGGAAATGTGTATTCTGCAAGAAGCAAACAGCGTGGAGCATTAGCATTCATTGGCCCTTGTGCTGGTATCAATAGGTGTTTCAAAATCTCTCCCCCTTGAGGACAAAAGTAACTGAATGCCCAGTTTTGCCTTCATTCAAGCCAATTGTATAACTGTAGAAGCAATTCAAATACTAAGAAAATGAGGTAACAATAAAGTTTAACATCCATTTTATAAGATGATATGTAACATCACCTGCTCTGGCACACCATTTTTGTGATGTGCAGTCAGGGCCTGTACCAAGCCTTGAAGGAGAGAAGGCTCAGTTGCACAGTTTTCTAAAAGATAGACCTCATCTGAAAAATAAAAATTTTTTTCGTGCTCTGTTCCAGGTTTGAATCTCCTCAGATAAGGACAAAGAATTTTTCCTTTTTAATGAAATGATTTCATTCTTCTTTTCCATGACTCATTCTACCTCTAATTTTTTTTTCTTTTGCTCTGTGACTCAGACCATCCAGGCCTCCCAGTCTTCAATGCAATTTTTTCTTTTGTCCCTATGTATCCTTTCTTCTGTGTGAGATTTTTTGCACACATTTTTCATATTGTATTAACTACTTTCCACAGCATGAACAAGACTCAGCCCTTGGCTGCTAACAAGGACGTGTTGATGGTGAAAGAGACATTCCTTCTGGCTTCATATAATTTATGAAGCACATTCAAAAGTACTGAGCAAAGAATCACCCTCTAGGATTTTAGAGAGAGCTGCAGCACTGTATTCAAAGGCAGCATGCATGAAGGGTCATAGAATCATAGAATGGTTTGGGTTGAAAGGGAAATAATTGGTCTTTATCTTGCTTCTGGTTTTGTTTTATTTTATTTTTTTACTGTTTTCTCCCCTCCTTACCATCCCCTCCCCAGCAAGTGGGCCAAAGTGAGTGACTGGGCAGGGGGTTGGTTTCTATCCAGGCCCAACCCAGCACAATAGTGTATTCAGGTCATGCAAAATTAAAGCATGTTGTTGAATGGCTGAGTGATAAAAATGAAAGATGAAATTTATTGTTAGCTGTATTAATTAATGATCAGAGCAAAGAGACTGAAAAAAAAGCCCTAATGTTGGGATTGTTCACTACTGCTGCTCAGTATTAGATCCAAAGGAATAACTAAAAAATACAAAATTTTTATGGTATATTCTGATCATTTACAACTGACCCCATTGCAAAGAAAGTTGAGCCGCATCAACAGCTTGACTCTCCCAAATTATGACCACATTTTGGAATACAAACACCTTTTAAAGGGTGGAAGTTCCAAATCAATTCCGGATTTCTACAGGCAAGTTAGTCCTAAACAAGGACAGCATTAGCCATATTTCTGATATGATAATACTCTTTCATGGGTGTCCTGTTTCCTATCTGGGCCAGACTGTGTGGTGAAATTGTCCCTCTTGAAATGCATCAACAGGGATGTGATTCTTCTGATTCACAATGCAGAGCTTGGGCAGAGAACAAACACACTACATAATGCAGAATATAGTGCTTCAGGGAGTGTGGCTGATAAGAGAGAAAAGGACACAAACTATAAGTCAACAATGAACTAAAGAAAATTGCCTATGAGTATTTTCTTAACCCAATTTGAATTTAAATATTTTATTTTGTTTCAGTGAAAAGATTCATTGTGCTTCAGATTTGACTAGATCCAGCATACGCTTTCTTATTAAATACTGAATTAATTTAAATAAGTATTGAATTTATTAAATTTTCGATTCATTATTAAATATTAGAAAGTGGTAAAATAAAGGTTTTCCAGATAGACAAAGAATTAATTTTTCCATTAATTGTTTACTGTCAATAAAATATCACTAGAAAACATCTGACCGTGTCTCATAATTTGGTGAGCTAATTAAAGCAGTTTAGTATTCTGAGAATTTACAGACTAAGCTACAATGTCTGTTTCTGATTCCAGGTAAACCATTACCACCTCCAGCTGTGTACCTCTACCCCTATACTGAGATTTGTGCCTCCTTTCCCACCCTACATCCCAGTCTACTTGTGTTACTACTCTCTTATCAGTTCTACACAAAATTATTTAGGTGGTAGATAGATGGAGAAAGCAGTCATCTGAACTGGGAGAGGGAAATACCCGCTTGGAAGGAGAAAATAGAAAAGACCATCATATGTATGGAGTAGTTAATCAGATTAGATGTGTTAATCCATCTGAATGTGCCCCAAACCTCATCAAATGCTGTATTTCTTTCCAACGACCAGATATAAAGTATGGAATCATGCAGGTATATTTAGATGTTATGGTCCAGATTCCAGACTGCTAATTAGAGGCATTCAAAAATACCCACCCTGGAGCTGGACATTCACTTAGTTTCGAGATTGCTATTCCCAAACAAATTATAATTTGTTCGTTGCTGTATTTGCTGTTTTAAGTGTCTCACCTTAGTGAGAAAGTTTTCAGTAGGAAAAAAAAATCCCCCAAATCCCACAAAAAAAGGAATTTCAAGGAAGAAATATTGCTCTATGAGAGAAAAATGTATTGAGGTTAGGTTCAGTGAATTAATGCAGTATTGGAGTGACAGGTGTTTAGGAAACACTTAGAGGCAGCAGAAGTAAATGACAGCTGTGAATGTAGCAAAGAGCAGACTCTGAGCCTGTTAACATTTTCCAAAATTAAAGGTGCTATTCTATCTCCAAAGCATACCACAAAATGCCAAGGGAGAGGGCTACCATAGCCTAATTCTGTCACAATATGGCTGATTACACAGCACCTCTCTTGGGGCTGAGACCCATGATTTTGAGCCTATCCAGAGTTTGGTAACACCAGTAACTTCAGTGTTGAAGGGAGAACTGAGCCAGCCCTGTGCCAGCCTTTTATCATAATGGTCCTACAAAGGGAAATTTATTACCCTGCACAGTTCGTGTGCCAGGGGAAAGGATGGGACAGGACATGGCCACGGACTGAGACCTTTCCAGGGACTCCAGGGAAGCTACCACAGTGAACACAAGAAGGCATACGTCCCACAGCAGGGACATAAAATTGGGGCCTAAGAAAGGTAGCAGAGATGAAAGCTCCCTTTGGGAAATCTATATTTACTGGCAAATACATGTCCCTTCTCAACATGTATTTGACAATAGCCATGCAGATTTTGTGGTAACCGGAAACATAAGGCATTATTCATCTATTACATGTAAGTGCTCTCCAACTATTATAAAAACTCTTTCATTGGTTTCCTAGTTGAATCCTTGCAAGCCTTGTCTTGCACAGGAACTGAGTAACAAGAAAAGAAGAAGCTTCTTTAATTTTTCCTCTAATTCAAATATTTTGTTTAAAATTCATCTTTTTGGTGCAGGGGAATGAAGGCTGTCAGGTGGCTTTCAAATGTGGTTACTAGAAACACAAATGTAAATGAAATTAAAAAAAAATCTACCTTCCACCAATAATGAAGCCATCAAAAAGTGTAACACTGCACACAGAAATAGGTCCCATTATGCAAATGCATTGCAGAGGATCTTAATAGATGGGAGCCCCTCTGTCTCAGTCTCTAATTATAATGTACTGTATATAATTAAAATTAATGTAATTAAAACAGTCTCAGCACCAAGTTCAATTATGTCACTCAAATGTTGCCTCTAGACACATCAGAACTGGCACATCAGTATTATGGAAAAGATAATCCTTATATTCCTTTAGATTAATAAACAGCTGGAACCAAAAGAGGTAAAAAAAGCAACGTGGAAACTCTTAAAATAAAAAAAAAGGTGCTTTATCTCTTAAGAGAAACTTGCAACATCACAAACATCTCTGTTTTAATGAATATATACAATAACTAGCAGATTAAATATCTGATAAGGCAAAACCTAACAGTTTAATCCTCTAATGTATCCGTAATAAAGACAGTAAAACACTATTCCAACAATTAGCCCTGTGAATAGGAAAGCCAGCAAAACCTATACCTCTGTGATCCACCGGTGGATGAACCTCAGTGTCATCAGCTTTACGCCAGTGCCATTCTCAGACGTCCCCCACATCCCATGTCTGTCTCTCTCCTTGGCTGGGCTAAAAGCCCACCTAGCCCAGGACTGTAGGGGCCCTGCCGGCCACCTCCTCCCTTCTGCAACGTCGCCCAGCACAAACCACAGGTGATTAGGACACATACAGGTACACCGACCATTTTCAGTGGCAGTGGTAAATGGATGATCCCGGTTTTAATAAAAACATTGATGATATCTTCACATAATTCTTGAAGTAGTTACTCTATATCAGCATTGATAATGTCTTCTTTGACATTGTCAAAAAAGTTTCTGAGATTGGAATGTAATGCCATAAGAATGTCCAAGGTTTTGCAGAACAACACTGATCTTGAAGGTCCCAATACAAGTCCCAAACCTGAAACTGTCTTTCAAACATGATGAAAGTTATGTACTAAACTCTCAGGAATCATGAAAGACTGCATCCTATTAGCCCCTCAAACACTGTCAGTTTACACAGATCCTATGCTTATGTTACAGTGATAGCCATTAACATTTCTACAGTCCCTTACATATTCAACCCCTTTTTAGGCTTTTTCCTTAGGAGGTGTGGGGCAATAATTTTGCTTTCTGTCCACCTTTGAGGCTTCTGTGTGATAACTTCTATCTACAAGATAACTGGAAATGGATTAATAGGATAAAGGTGAACCTTATCAACAATAAAACAATATTTCAGTTCAACAGTGCTGCCCTCTTGTTGTGAGAAGAGGAATGTATTCCTGAGCGTGAAATGGAACAATTTCACAGGAGAACTCATCATTTCACATCTATTTTGCCTCACGTTTTGTATCTGAAAATTATCTTAAGTTAATAATACAGCCTAGCAATAATAAAGGCTCCGACTTTCACAGAGCAATAGAAATCCAACATATGGAGTGTCTAGTCTTCTCTTTCTTATAAGTACATATGCATTTCCGTGTTGGGTTTTTTTGTTTATTTGTTGTTTTGTTTTGGGGGGGTGAGGTTGTTTTGTTTTGTTGCTGTTGTTGGGTGCTTTCTTTTCCTTAGGGAAGCAGGGAGAAGGGAGAAAAATAAAAGTAGGCCACTCTAGGCTACAGGATATTTATAACGTTTAGTTGGGTTTGAATGACTAAACCTAAAGAATTTCACCACGTAAATTTAAGAAATGGAGTCAGGCAATCTCAGATACATTAACAGTTATTTTATGGAAAGGGTAAGTGAGATACCAGATGACACGGACTTATCTCTACAGAGTTGTGGGGTGGGAGCTGAGGAACTATCAACCAGTGTAACCTCAGTCCAGGAACGGACAGCCAAACCAGCTGAAAGAGTCGTGAAGAGGACAACGACTAAGAGGAGTGCAGATGGGTTTGTCAGAGATAAAACATGTCAAATCAATTTTCCCAGTAACCTGGTAAAATTTTCCAGGAACATTTTTAAGTAATCAATCTCCTCTCTTTCCCAAGATCAGTAATATTTTGACACTTTCTCACATGACATTCCTACAAACAGGCTAGGGAAGCCTAGGCCAGACAAAACTATTACATAAAAACTATTACAGATTGCAAAACTGGCTGGAAAATGGTTAGCCAGAGATTGAATATCTTTAGTTCATAATCAAAATTGAAAAGCATTTTGTACTTTTGCAGAGTTCTTTATTTGCTCTTAATTAATATATTTGTATTAGCTATTATATTAAAGACCTGAACGGTAGAAGAGAGATTATTCTCACTAAATCAGTACATGATATCACCCCAGAAAACACCACTGCTATGATAGAGAGCAGCATTAGAATTCAATACCATCCTGATAAATAGGGAAACAGGCTGAAAAAAGTAATACAGTGGATCAGGGAAGGGTATACATACAGAAACAAGAATAATAAATTGCATGACCCAGGATCAGGAATGATTGCCTAGACAGCAGTTCTACAGAAAAGATATGCAGTTTATAATGGATTACAAGGGAAACATGAGTCAACATTGTCACTCATTGCAAAAAGACAAACATCTATACTAGAACAAGCCCACAAAGGTACAGCCTGGCAAACACTGAATTTGTTTGTTGTAAAGAACATGTCAGTGCCTCTGTGAACTGTGCTTTTAACCTCTATGAATTCCTATGAAAAAAAAATATTTTTAACCTTTTGAATCACAACACATAAAATAAAAGTAGCACATACATGCAAAACATGTGGATTATTTTCTGGCTCATGCAGCATTAATGTATTTATTTACAAAATATCTCTTAAAAAATATTATAGATAATGTGTTGAAAATTGTAAAATGTTCCCCTGTTGACTTCCACAGATGATTAAATTTACATAGCTGGGTATTTTAAGAATTCATTTTCCTGATATGGTTCATAATGAATTCATTAAGAGACCAGGAAATAAAATGAAAACAATAATTGTAATTGTCCCCTCCCAGCCTCGTTAGGAGTAATTTCTCAAAGTATTATTGCACTTTAATTAGAAATTTGTAAAATAGAGATTAGTTTAAAAGACTGAAATACATAAGCCAATCATAAGACTAATTAGAATTCCTGTTATTTTTTTCCTGATAATAAGAAACATGTGAAAAAATGCATGTCATGCATTTTGTGCATCACTCTGCAACAGAGATTCCTTGAAAAGCATACGAAATTCTTATTTCCTTTTTTTTTAATTCTTTTTCTGAGGAGAAAAGGAGAAAGAAATAACTCCTGCTAGGGAATAACACAGTGTCTTTACTGGAAAATATGTCCATTAAAGGTAGAATACTCTAAGTTCTTGACAGCAGTTACTCAGCTCACCATTTCAAATACTGAATCAAAACTCCACTACAGCACAGGTGGTTTATGGACATTCTGATTGTCAGTGCACCAAAACACTGTCAGTAATACAGGCTGAAAATTTTTGATAGTAAGCAAAATATATGTTTTGCTTCTACAACCCTCATCATTCATCATCATAGTCTTCACATATCAATTCTGTGAACTGCACAGAACAGAAGGCTGGAGTGTAAAGCTTGAGGAATATCAGCCAATTATCATAATGCTTAATGTGTATTCATTTATATTTTCCACTGAGTGGACAGTGAGGTGAATTGAGAACTGGCTGGATGGCAGATCCCAGAGGATTCTAATCAGTGGCACAGGGTCTTGTGGAAGACCTGTCTCTAGTGGGGTCTCCCAAGGTTCAATACTGGGCACAGAGCAGTTTAACTTCTCCATCAATGACTTGGATGAAGGGGCAGATGCCTCCTCAGCAAATTCCCTGATGACACAAACCTGGGAGGAGCAGGCCATACCCCAGAGAGCTGTGCAGCCCTTCAGAAGGGCCTCGAAAGGCTGGAGAGATGGTCAGAGAAGAACTGTCTGAAATTCAACAAAGGCAATTGTAGGGTCCTGCACCTGGGGAGGAATAACCCAGGTACCAGCACAGGGTGGGAATTACCTGGTGGGAAGCAGCTCTGTGGAGAAGGAGCTGGGCATCCTGGCAGACAACAAGCTGTCCATTAACCTTGTGGCCAAGAAGGCCAATAATATTCTGGAATTCATCAGGAAGAGTGCAGGAAATCCACCCCTGGATATTGCAGCTGCCTCCTACTCCAGCTCCACCTCCGATGTGGGAGGCTCCTCCCTGGGAGAGGACTCAGTAGGCGGGCCCAGGNCATACCCCAGAGAGCTGTGCAGCCCTTCAGAAGGGCCTCGAAAGGCTGGAGAGATGGTCAGAGAAGAACTGTCTGAAATTCAACAAAGGCAATTGTAGGGTCCTGCACCTGGGGAGGAATAACCCAGGTACCAGCACAGGGTGGGAATTACCTGGTGGGAAGCAGCTCTGTGGAGAAGGAGCTGGGCATCCTGGCAGACAACAAGCTGTCCATTAACCTTGTGGCCAAGAAGGCCAATAATATTCTGGAATTCATCAGGAAGAGTGCAGGAAGTCCACCCCTGGATATTGCAGCCGCCTCCTACTCCAGCTCCACCTCCGATGTGGGAGGCTCCTCCCTGGGAGAGGACTCAGTAGGCGGGACCAGGATCTGAGGTCCACCCTCCTCCTAGAGAGGAGGCATGTCCGGGGCTCTGGGCTGACCCCCTCTTCCAGAAAGTTCTGTTATGTTTGATGTCTCATTGGCTGTTGTTTGTTGAACCCTCCCCTCAATCATTTTTACTGGACCCCAGACCTCTGTACCCTCCCCCATTAGCTGTGTCCCCTGATCCCTCCCAGTTTTCTCCCTCCTTAAAACCAGCTGCATTTGGGCTTTTCCTCAGAGTTCTCCTTCCATTGCTCTCTTTCTGTGATTGGCTTACCAGTCCCTGCAATAAAGGAGCTCACGGGAGACCCCCCTCCCGCAACCCTTTGTCTCTGTCCCTTTTCCATCTGCTCCTTGTCTACTCCTCGCCTCGGGCTGCCCTTCCTCTGCATGAGCCACCCACACCCGGCTCCAAAGCAGCCCCGGTGAGCTTTCGGGCACCAAGGGGCTAGTGCCGTGGTCGAGGGTGACCAGGAGGCAGGCTTGCTTGCACCAGAAGAGCATTGCCAACAGGTTGAAGAAGGTGACCCTGCCCCTCAACTCAGCCCTGGTGAGGCCACATCTGGAGCAAGTCCAGCAGAGGGGCAACAATGATTGAGGGACTGGAGAATCCCTATTACAAGGAAAGACTGAGCAAGCTGGGCCTGTTCAGCCTCAAAAAGAAACAACTGAGAGGGCATCTTGACAATGTCTGTAAGTATCTGACAGTTCCGTGCCAAGCAGATGGAGCCAGGCTCTTGCCCGTGGTGTGAAGCAACAGGACAAGAGGCAACAGGCAGAAAATGATGCACGAGAAATTCCACCTGAGTATAAGGAGGAACTTCTTTACTGTGTGAGTGACCACACACCGCAGCACATTGCCCAGAGGGTTTGTGGAGTCATCCTTACTGGAGATACTCAAGAAGCATCTGGACACAATCCTGTGCCATGTGCTCTGGGATGACCCTGCTTGAGCAGGGAAGTTGTAGCAGATAACCTACTGGGGTCCCTTCCAATCTGACCCATTCTGTGATTTAATTTATGTGGTAGGCACAATATTTAGGAGCAATAAATCACACTGTAAGTCGTTGTTTTTTGAAAACTTATGAACAGAAGGAACTGAAGTGGAAAAACGGCTCCCAGAATATGAACAAATCTGGCAGAATGCAGTCACGAAAGCATACTTAGAGATTCTGGTTGTCTGTGAGGTGTACCCATTACAGTAGAGCAACAAGGGCTCGAAAATATGTAATAGTTCACTGTGTGACATTTCTTTAGATCAAATTATACCTGTGCTTGTTGAGGATGAAAGATGAAGAAATAAAGCACAAAGAAAATCCCTTCTTTGCCCAGAGGCTTACATTCCCAGAGTTGCCATATAGGACAAATCAACAGCATTAGCCAATTTCTTTTACTGAGTAGAAGGAAAGATGATGTCTGCTTCCATAGTATACTGACTTTATGATCCCAGACCAATGCAGAACAAGTCACAAGCATTTGTGAAAAGACGCCTCTCCAGGGTTAACCAAAGAGACTCCAGGTGTGTTAACTCCTTCACATGAACAAGTGAGTCCAGAACAGACAAAAAACTCTGAGGCCTCATGGAAGAACCTTTTATCTCACCACCTATGCTGGAACCTCCTGAAGCTGCAACAGTGTGATTCAAACCTCATGCCCAAGGGATGATGAAAACACCTGCTGTAAGAAGCCATGGGGGAAAGAGACCTCAAATAGAACTTGGCAAACAGCATGGCCTTGGCATCTCAAGCTACCCAGCTCACAAATTAGAGACTCAGGAGGGCACAGTGGTAACAGCACACACATGGCACACCTATGTGTTGATACCAGGGGAGACCGAAGTCCAGAGCATCTTCCTCCAACAAGGGGGAAAGGGAGACATCTTACTTAGGAATTAGATCCTCCTTTTCTTCTGGCAGGAAAGAATAAGCTGCTCATTTCTGACAGTGGGCATAGCCCAGAGAGGCTTCATTAGCTGAGGGCATTCTTGGCCTCTGGGCATATATTGTCAGGAAGAGGAAGCAACTGAGAAGCATCCTCCTTTTCTCTTTATATAGGCAATGGTGATCCAAGGCTACAGAGGTGGCTTTATGCAGGTTCCGGTCCTCAAGCTGCATGCCTGTATGATTTGCATCTTTTGATACTCCTAAGGAGACTCATGACTACTTCATACACCATATATGCAGTGTGAATCATTCATGTCCATGTCTCCCCAACATGCCAGATGCATTTTTTAGCAGATAAAAGGGCCGAGCAACTTCGCTGTGGGCATCAGGCAGAAAGCTCTCACATATTCCCCTATTCTCCCGCTAAGTATCTGTTGTAGTTTTAAAAGGTCCTTGATTCAGTTACCCCAAGTAGAAAAAAAAGATCATGAAATAGTGATGAGCAATTTGCTCAAAAGATACAGGAAACTGAAAGGCTTGGTGATCACACCCAAGGTAACGTATAGAGTCCAAGCAAAATGAAACAGATCTAGTCCAATTACTAGTTATCAAATACATAAGCTCTTTCATAAACTAAATAGGATCCACCTTAAAAACAATTTGACTTCAGCCCTACAAGGAGTACTGGAAGGTTGCTCTGGAATGTCACTTTGTATGGTTTCATGAATCCACATCTGTAAGTCAATATGCAACTGCATATATAAAAGCCCTAAGGAAATATCTAAAGGGCTTCCCTTTTTGCAGCTGCCTTTCCAAGGACATTATTTCACAGAGCCAGAAAATGTGCATGTTAGTTAGCAAAGGCTACCTTTCAATACTGCTTTCCAACTCATTAACTTCCCTTCCCTAGTGTCTAGATAATTACCTTCTAGTTGTATCCCTGGAGTGGTGCCTAAGGCATAAATGAGGACAGAGACAACTAAAAAAATCACTGAGGTTAATTCCCCTTGGTGTCCTGAGAACGGAGACCACATACCAGCTTAATTCAAATGGCTAAAGGAGACAAAAGAGAATATAAAGGCTGAATTATTATTCTTTCTACTGATTGAATGGTAGAGGAGTAATTTATCGATATAGGTTTTATGCAAAAATTTTTCAAGAAAGAAAAACACAAAATCACTCCATAAGTAAACTTCATCTTTTTCTATTACTTAGCATCTGAATATCTTTAAATGTTTTTAGCAATATAACCTCTTATCATAAAATGTGATGCCCTCATCAAAGTATAATATAATATAATATAATATGTAACAGTTTTCCCACAAAGTATATTTTTTTCAGAGACAAAGGGGATAAAAAATTCATGTCAGGATATCATTTTGTTGCTGTTATAGGAATGATTTGCTAAGATACATTCTGCCTTGAGTCACCAGCACACTGATGGAGTCAATTCATTCCCTAGCCTTACACTTGCCAAGAAACATATGCTCAGATCTATTTATCCCAGTAAAAGGACTTTACTGACAAAATTGTGGTTACTTCCTTTCCAAATGAAGCTCTAGAATAAAGATTATACTGTACTTCACTAGGGATGGAGTAGAAAGATCTTATGTGAAATTTCCATCCTGCAAAATAATTGATAGTTTTGCTACTGACTTCACTGCAACGCAATTTTACTAGAAGCATCTTCATACTATTTCTACTCTTTGCCCAAATTTCCAATTAGGATATTCAGTAAAATAATAGTGATCTTGTGATAAACTAGGTATTTTACTAAGGACTTTGACATCAGGGGACCTGAATATAATTTAATTTTTCTGAAGGGGTAGACTGTGCTACACTAGGTTCTTTATCAAAGGTGATCATTAATAATCAAGACATAACTTCAACAATTTCCATGAAACTCATTTAGTCACATGGGTTAGGTTTCTTTCCACCAATCTGCCACTACTTAAGATGCCTTTTAATGGCGATTATATAACCTCTCTGGAACAATTCCCTCAATATTTCTGTTTATATATTGTCCTCCAGATGACAGCAAAGGTCAGTTCCCCATCATCTCATTAAAGGCGTGTTTAATTTAGTCTCTTTCCCCTACACAGCTAAAAAAGCCCTGATAAATCAGCTGTATAGCAAGAATAAACACACTGCTTCACTTAATTAAAAATTAAATTCCTCTTGAGAGATCATTACAGTAGTGAGCTGCTACATGCCTTTGTTAAATAGGTGTTTCTTCGAGGACACAACCGGAGGTATACTATTGGGAACTCTGTATCAATATAAACAGGAGTTTGTTCAGACATTCAATTAGAACACTACACGTGTTCACCTTTTAAAAAGAGGTGGGTGTAGAAAAGCTAAGGATTCTTTGAAGAACCTGGAACATTGCACTACTAACTTTGGTTCACCTTTGTACCTATTACATTTTCAAATCATGTAATTTCAGTATTTGGAAGAAAAATCAAAAAATACTACTTTGTTTACTGGCCTATAAAGCCTTGTAATCAAAGAAGACTCAGAGGAGATGGGCAACGGGGCTGTGCCTGTGAAGGTCAGGGAGTAATGCTGACTGTGACTGCCCACAGTTGTTGCAAAGAAGCCGACTTTATCACAACACAAAGGGGACTGGAAGGCAGCCTTCGTTTTAGAGAAACAGCTACAAAGAGCTGAATTGGTCAACTGGTGTTTCTCCCTGAGTTATTAAAAGAGTGCAAATATCTCCCTTTCTTAGCCAGACCAACATGGAGTCTGGGGAGTGAATAAGTGGTTCAGCCCAACACAGAGTATAAATCTAAAAATATAGCAAAAGTATTCTGAAGAGAGCTATGTGCTTGAGCTGGCTTCCAGCCATGTATTCCTTCCCAGTGACTGGGGATGCCCAGTACAGTTGTCATACTTTGCTAGGTATAAGTTAGATTTGTACTGTGTTTTCAGTATATTTTGTATCACTTTCCTGATTTGGAAATCTCATGTAATATCACCAATTTTCAAATAAGTAAATTTGACACTAAACATTACACTGTCCACGTATGAAATATCTGAAAGAACCCCATTGGTGAGTATTGAACTGTGACAACAGTGCATACTTTCTTAAGGAAATGCTTTCCATCCTCTAAAACTTCAAACAGAAATAATCAAACTAATCAGAAATGCAAAGGCAATAACATTGTCTAAGAAAATGTTAGTGAAAAAGTCATCAAAATACTTTCTTCTCAGTTTTCCCATACAATCAAGAGCAAGCAGAGTAACTTAGACAAAACAGATAAGCTGTAACTAGCATGCTGAATGTTCATATGCAATTTGATAGGATCATGCTCCTGGTCTGTCTGCCAGCCCCATCTACTTTTGACACACAGGCCTTGTGAATTCAGGACTCTGACCTGCCCACATTCCCACCAAACCAATGCTCAGCTAAAGACCACTGTAACTTCCACATACAAGTCATAGTGTGCTGCTGAATGCAGGTGTATCTGTTCTTTCTTCCTACTCACTGGCATTAAAACTCCACACAGCACAAGAAAAGAGAGTGTCAAGAAGTCATCCTTGATCTTTCACTGACCTTCACATCTGTACTTTTCAGGACAGAAGAAAACAACTTTTCACTCAGATTCTCTTCCATTTCACTGAGTTGACAGCCACAGCAGTCAGCCAAAACACACTGATAGTATGTAATATGGTAGGTCTACACTAAATACAGTTTTCTGTTGGAAAAGAGGGTCAAGATTTCCTCTAGAGACAGTTCCAGAAGCATTAGGGTTTGTTTTTTTCACCTTTTAGAATCACAGATTAGAATAGCTCTGTCTGAAGTCTTGCACTCTAGGTTTAAAAGCAGACATTCGAGTGCAAGCAGACACTTTATATGGGGCATTTAGGATTCATCTTTTCTTAGTAATATATTCCCATGATCCAGAAATGCAAAAGTGATCTTCTTTGTGACATAATAGTTAACATGGGGACTCTTATTTATTTTCTCAGCTACAATGGATGTAAACCAAATAGAGCATAGCAATACCATTACACACACTCCTGCACTCACTTTAGAGACAATCAATATCCATTATCAAATTCTCAACAGGAGAGAAAAGCTGTGAAATTGCCCATAAAATAAATTTACAAAGTCATCCCAATATCTTCTATGTTCTATTTGAAAAATGATACATAAATAATTATTTCAAAGGTACTTTCACTTCATTATCATACCAGAGCCTATTCATGGCACTAGTGATGGTAACTACACCATCCTGTGTTTCACAGAAATGAGGAAAATAAGTTGGGTTCTTGTTTCAGTGAAGGGCCTTGTTTTGTAATTGTTTCTGTCCTTTGGATCCGGGTCATTCTCTTTTACTTGCTTCTCAAGCTCCAACAGACCGTAACAGTATCTTCTATTCAAATAAAGGTCATGTTTGCTGTGTCACCCAAATACTGAAACTCTTGATCTACTTTAAAAGACCAGGAAAATAGTTTCAACTGTGAAGGAACTCTTTTTTGGTAACCTAACATTTTCTTTTTGGAAGGTAGCCCATAGGTTTTTTTTAGCATTCACGCAGATCTTGTCTTTGTCTCTTCTGGAAGACCCACTAAGCAGAATGATGGTTTTCTTACAACCCTCTAAACATCCCAGACTCTTGGCTGAGTTTCTCCTCTCTTGCTCCTTGAGAACAAGAGCTACAAAAATTTACCTTTCTATTTTGTGATACAAGTGCTGATAAGTAGACTTCCAAGGGACTGGTGGAGCAATATGCAGATGATGCTACACCTGTGCTGAATCACCTTTGGAAACACGGGAGAGAAGGAAAGGGAAATTTGCGATTTTAAAATATATATAGTTCAAATGCCTCTAGTGCCCAGAGATATTTGGCATAGTTTCCTGACCCAACTGACATTTGCTGTTACTCACATCCAGGTGATAGGACAGAGCCCAGCATCAGTCCTTCGTCAGACTTTATCCTATAGTCCCTCTAAAAACTCATTAGATCAGATTCCTGGCAGCTGAAGTGCATTCCAGTCTAAGAGCCAGCACAATATATTTCAGACAACAAAAGTAACGTTGCTGTAAGCAGTTTAATGTATTATTTTTGGCATCTCAAAGTGGAGGATTTGGCTCTCCATATATTTTGCCAGTGGTCACCACTCATTTTAGTGGAAACATGCAACAATGAGCATGTTTCAGGACTTCAATGCATTGCAGCCTTTCCTATATATTACTTTCTAAGGTGATTATGTGCATCACTCCTGGGCATCATTTAATACTGTGTACTCTGTGTTTGTCCACATAAAATACAAAGGCGCCTGTTATCCTACAGTGGGCTACCAACTTAAAAGTGGCATGTTTGTACTTTTAAACATTTTATATATTTATTCTGTTTGGTTCTTTAAATGTCTCATCCTTAATCCTTTATCTCTAATTTAGACAACTAATTGCTTTAGACAAATTACATTATTCCCTTTCATATTTCCCTATATGCCAAATACTGATAAGTAGCCTCCATTTATCAATGATATTCAGCTTTACATTAATTATATTTCAAGGCACGAAAAATCGTTGTGCAGTAGCACTCTTTAGCAGTGCACAAATGAACTACATACTGATTATCAACCAAATACAAAGAATTTAACCAAAACCAAGTGAAATATTGAATCCTGAGCAGAGATGAAAATAATACATTCAAATTAATTCAGGCAATTTACCATCATTTTTGCTACATCTTATGCTCTCAACAGTCACTCTCTTTGAACTGCAGCAACTGGGATTAAAGATTAGGATGTATGGAGCCTACCTGTACCTTTCTGAATAGCCACAATTATCTTATGATTTTCAATGCTGTGCTTATGCTCTTGAATGCTAACACCAGGCACTGGTTTTATTACGAAAATCACAAATTTACTAATGCCTTTTAGAGCATTATTTCAGATGTTTTTATGTGCCGAGTTAAACTGACTACACACGCAGCATAAAATTAGGGATAAAATATACTCTGATATCACTACAATTAGAATAGAAACTAAAGGAAATTAGCTGGTATAGCACCAAAAAACTGAAAAAACATTACCCCAGATATATATGGAACCTGAGCTTTGAGGCTTAACAAGCGATTTGAAAGCAAGTCAAACAGTCTGAGCTAGATGCTAATAGATAACCACCTGTGTCCTCTCAGTGCTCTGGAAAACCTCATTAGCCATGCAAGGCCATGGATCTTGGCTCCTTTTCCACTTACGTAAATTTAGCACTCTGAAGAACCACTATGGAGTGGGTATTTCATGCTAATGAACTCTCTGCACCACATGGTACTCTCTTCCTATTTGAAAAAATGACCATTTGCAAGGGAAGCCAATATTTTACATAAAATATTAGTCACTCAGTAGTTAGTCCAATTCCCTGTGCTGATCCAAGAATAAAGAATCAGCTAGGACTGTTTTCTAAATCACATGTGTCTCTTAAATAGAATTCTGTGTGGATGTAGTTCTTTGTTTAAGAACAATATAAACTGGATCAAAAGTTTTTTATTTTAACTGGATCAGACTCAGCAAGGCTGCTGCAAAACGAGATTAAAAACATACTTGGGAAATGATTTCACAGACCTCTAGTGGACTGAAATTGAGCTACTCAGACTTATGTGTTGCTTAACACAGCAACAAATTCCCGTAGTTTATCTCTAGTGTCTTCTTGCAAAACCTAAATACTGCTGACAAGTTTTATTCTCCAGCAATTCCAGTGGTGTTTTCTGCTTTTCATGTATAAAGATTTGGGGTATAAATACCAGCCAACACATGTCCCAGAATTCCAGAATCTTACTATAAGGCAACTTTTGAAAAATAATATTATCATGTATTAGTTGCAGAGCAGAAAATCAGATTTCAGAAGGGTCCATGAAGGTAACTACTGGATCTGCATAGACTCTATTCAAACAGGGCTGTTTTCCACTGTTTCATCTTCCAGTTCCAGCTTCTGAGTTAAATAAGTCTCTAAAGTTCTCACAGCTCTGGACCAAGCTGAAGATCCCAGATTTCAGGTCTGATGGCAGCATTAGACTGGAATATGTGCCATTCACAGCACCAAATGACGTCCTGAATTGTCAATCCCAGACCAGTAGCAGAATATTTTCAGGGTGTTATAGGCATATTCTTGTAGATGTGTAAATATTTAGGCTCCTTAAAACAAAACCTAGAGAGATGAAGCTGATAATGTCAGTGGTCTAGAAATTACACCTGCCTTCCCTCTGAAATGGTCCTGACCTGTATTAAAGCCTTTCCAGGCAAGACAAGTCCTTATACCATCCCTTCAACAATTGTTTTTAAAAATCTTTCAGTTAATGCTGTTCATTAAATGAGTCTCACATCACACATCATGAAGAGGAGACAGAATTACCAAGAATAAATGACAAAGTGAAAGAGTCAAAATAATGGTTGAACAGTTCACAATAGCCCATCTCTGCCTTTGACTTCAGCAGTTCATTTAGATTCGATAAGAATACAAAAACCCCCAAACCTCCCAAACATTGTTGTAAAACATAGAAAATGGAAAGGAAGACAGTGTAAGAGAAACTTTAGCAGATAATAACTGTGTATTCTTTGTCTGAATTCATTTTCCAAAATTAAGTATCTCTGCTGTCAAAAGATGAACATCGATGGCATTAGAAGTGTTATGAATTCATATATACGTGATCACTTTCTCAGAGTTGCTCCTAATTTAAAACAAGTGGTCTCAGACACAGGGTCATATCTCAGCAAACCAAAAGTAATCTTCAAAAAGCTAAAATCCACTTCAGTTTCATTATGGCTGAGAGGAATATAGATTACAGCTTGAATAGTTTCAACTAATGGTCTCAGTTTTTCAAAGGCTGAGAACCCTTCACCTAAGAAGAACATTAACATCAAAGGCAGAAGGGAAGGAGTGCAGTCAAATAAATCTACATTTTATATATCTTCCCATTATCTTGTAAATGGAAATATATACATTACTACATAGCCATTGGCAGGTTTTCATACACTACTGGAAAAGTGAGTATCAATACGTGTACTAGAGAGAGACAGTGTATTACAGGTAGAACCAAGTAACATTTGTAATTGTAACAAGTACGTAAAAATACTGAAGAAAGACGTGAACATGTACATCTCTTCTCTGCAAACACAATTGCTATTTAGGAGCAGTACTAACCACGGGAGATGCCCTTTCTGGATAGTTATGTTGCCAGAGTGCCATATTGGAACGAGCACAGAAATGCACTACTGAGGAAGCATAGCTTTTTAATAAGGGAATATACAGAAATAATTAGGGATTAGGAGAGGTGGGTGAATGCCTCATGAGGTTTTCAGTATTGCCCTTCAATGGCAATTAGGCACTGAGCCTCCTATTGCAACCTTCCTAGGTACTAAAATAGCGGAGTTCTGATGCAAAGTCCTTGTACTCCACACACAGAGTTTGTACTAAAGCGAATGAATTAATTTGTTGTGATGGGTCTGGAAGCATTAACCTCGTATTGCATTATTCCACACATTTTTATGGGAAGTGGGTCTCTACAGAGATTTGAGAGGCTTCTGCTGGTCGGTGAGTACTGCCTCCTGACTAGTGTTGTGACTGAAAAGCCATGATGCTTGGGCTCATTTCTCTCAGTTCACGGGTATTTGTGTTACTCTACGGTAGGTTCTCCTCTTAGAAGTCACCTGGAACCCCAAGTGAACGCATCTCTGACCATGCCTGGCTGTGCTGCACTAGGCAGGCCATAAAAGGTAAAGGGCACAAAGACCAAAACCAGGAAACATTCACAGTTAGAAAGGGTTAACAATGCAATCAGCTTTTAGATACATCTGACCACCATCAAGATGCATGCAAAATTATATTCTCCAAGAAAGCTTTTCCACTATTAACAGCATGAGTAAGACAAAGCAAGGAAGAAAAGTGGAGAGGGGTGCACCTGAGCATTGTCTCTCTGCTGAGAAAAGATGATTCAACTGAGCTGCATTAAGACCTCCACAGAGCACATCTAAATTACTTAGAGAACACTTAGGCATTATAGTAATAACCACTACAGGAAACTCTAATGCAGATGTATAAAACATTAAATAGCTTAATTTATTTCTAATAACTGCTTTTACCCTGCTGCCTTGTTCCAGCCTTTACACCACATTTAGGGCAAACAGCAAAATAACAGCAAACTTTTTCAAGAAAAATGTTACTCAGGAAGCTGCATAACCATTTCTTCCGCTTTTCTCCTATCTCATGAACTCAGTTATATCCATTTCTTCAGTGACTCTCACTGTATCTGTATCATGGTACTACTGGGAATTTCAGTTTACATTTAATATACAAAAAAACCCCAACTTCTTCATTCTGGGGATCAGAACAGTGAGTCCCTAATATATCAGCACTAAAAGAAAATAAAGAGCAGTCCCAAAGTTAGTTTTTTAAACCATCTTTTTTTTTTTTTATTACTCTGCTATATTATTAGCCTGATTTATGAGTTCTGAATGCTTGCAATTCAAAATCCTGGAAGAAAATGGGGTGGGAGCTAGTAGGTGACACCAATCTTTGTAGAGGCATTACTGATGCCAATATAGAGTTATGAACTGAGATAACAGGCAGTGTAGGTCTAGATTGTCATTTCATCTAGAAATGATAGGACTTAAGGAGCCTGTGACCTGACAGATGATGGGGTGTTACAGGGGAGAGCACCTCAACACCATATTGGGGCTGTAGCCCTGTCCTGATCTCAGAAAGAGAGAAAGATGTCTGTTCACATCACCTCTTGAAAGTTTCTATATGAGTCTCTATTTAGAGCTTATGTGTATGCCAAAACACCCATTTGAGACTAGCAAAGAGAACAGATGACAAAAAAAAATTAATCCATTATTAACTATTGAGAAAGAGAAGTATTTGTGAGTTGGTTGGTAGAGCTACTAATCCCCTTAAACACAGAAAAGAGTCAGAAGTGAGATCCTGAATCTTTCAAGGGTCTGATAATGTTTAATGAGGTTTAAAAGAGAAATCTGAGAGCTAAAAAGTAGCACTTACCAAGCAAGGACTTGTCATCTAGCTCAGTAAGAAAAAAGGCCAAAAAAGAGCAGTTTCAAAGTATTTCAGAGCCTATACTTTAAAGTGGTGCACTGGTTTGTTTTCAGCTACCTTCTTACTTTGTTCATGCGACTATAGAAAACTAAGTAGAGTCAAGGTGGTTGAAGCTGTAAATTAGAGGTCTGACAAAACGAACATGTAGAGTATCAGTTAATAGCAATGTTTCTTGTGAATATTTAATAAACGCAAAATAAAGCCCTTTTACATCTTCCTTTTGCAAGAAGCATGACGCATCACATAACATAATATTTTTGTGTTGGTAGTGCTGAAAGTTTTACTCCTTAATACTAAGAAACACTGGCCTTGGAGAGCCTGAGAGGGAAAACTTAGCGAACACTCCTGAGATGGCCCCCTGCATCTTTCCTTGAGTAACACATGCTGCCAGTACAATCCCCCTGAGCCACACTGTAAGCTGGAGCAAAGTCTCAGCATCTGTCCCCTCTCTAGCTCCACATATTGGCACCACCCTGGCCCCAGAGATACAGCATCCCATTATTTTATGGAAACATACAAAAACTACTGCAGTTGTTCAGCCTATTTAAACTTGTTTTCTCTAGGTATCATTGTTTGTGGTTTTTCTTTGGTTTGTTCTTTTGTTGTTTAATTTTTTCCCATTTACTTACTGTACTTTTGCATTTGCTTTATGCAATGTAGAGTGTTCAGTAGAAGAGCTCATCTTCTTTTGAGACACTGGATTCTGTGACAGATGTGAATATTTGACATTAGAACATTATCACCCCTTTGCTCTGAATTTATCCCACTGTCTTTCAAGGTTTGTTTGTAGCAAAGCTGAGATAAATAAGGTAGCTGCAAATTTCCCAACAAGGACTGTGTGAAGCAAGAGAGCCCCGAGGAAGCTGGAGCTCAGCTGCCTTAATCTACTAAAACAACAGGTACTCAGACAAAATCCTGCAGGGACATTATTTCCTGTAATTCTCCAACAGTATGTAAACTCATGATATCCAAGGACCAAACAGGTGCTAATTTATTCCACTTACCCTCTAGCTTTTTCTTCAATATATCACAAACTCCATTAAAGCATAACAGGTTGTATTTAGCAAGTACACTCTTTCCCCTAAAAGGTATATAACTCTGAGGCAGGGGAGCTGAGACTTGCTGTGTACTTTAATTAGTTGTCTCTTCTGTCCAAAGATGCTTTTTGCTCTGCATCCACATGTGCACATAACAACAGCTATTACATACTGCTGTTTTAAGTACTATCTGCTTACTCTTCCCACTTTTAAGAAAACTCAGACTACAAAAACATCATTGTTTCAGGATGACGAGACAAGAAAGAAGAGGTGCCTTATCTGAAAGCAAAAAGGAAAAAAACAAACAGCAAAAACAAAAAATGAAAATAAGAATTAAACTGTGTCTTAAGGAAAAACATTATAGCAACTCACTCTTCATATGTTTATGTATTTGTTCTAAACAAGTGTAAGGCTGTTTCCCAGAGTCAGAACTAACATCAAAACTTTTACTTGTTCCATTGTTGCTTTCTGGTTCATGAAGAAATACTGGATACTTATGGCTTAGAGTTTTTGCTGCTTTTATATTTTCCAGGATGGAGCCACAACCAAGACACACTATGCTCTTCACGGAACAAATATGAGTGGCGAGGTTCTCAAATCTGTAATCCATAAACTTCTACTTGTATATCTTTCAAACTGAAGAAGAGATCTAGTCTTGATTCAGTGCATAAAATACCTGAATAAACTAGAATTGCATATGTATGTATATACATGATATGAAAATATAAAATCTACATACTCACATTTTTCTCTACGTGTAGAAAGAAAAAGTTGTGTTTGGTCATAACTATTGAGATTCCTGCCAAAGCAATATCTTAGACATAAAATAGTATCTGCTTTTCCTGACTTTCACAGTTCAGCTTGCTGGACACTTCTTTCCACAAACTGAGTTCACAGACTGTAGACAATTAAGGAACCCAAAGTTTGCAGAATCTGCAAAATTCAGAATTATCTGTTTATCTTATATCTTAATTAACTGTAAAGCAAAAGAAAACAAGGTGGGAAGACATTTTCAAAAAGACAGACAGACACCTTACAACCCCCCACCCCAGACTATTCTGTGCAACTGAAAACAAGCACAACAAAAACCAGCAGAAGACCTGGATACCAGGGCCACCCTAACAGCTCTGCTGGCTGAGGGAAATAACCCATGAAGCTGGCAATTCTGAAAAGGTGAAAGAAAGATGGATATATCCTAATTTAGCCGACTGAAGCTGTCAGGCAAATTAAAAACTCTTTGAACTCCAGATAAGAAGCTAGCAGAAAACTGTCAGTCCCCATTGTGAGAGAAAGAGGCAAAAGGCATGTAAACAAAGAGCAGCATTGAATAATGGAAGAGAAAGGATAAGTCCCTTCCTTAATGAGTTCTCTCAGAAAAATAAAGAGAAAATTATTTTCAAGACCTGACTCCATGCTCAGATGGAGGAGAGGCACTGTCAGGAGCTGGGAAAAATTGATCTGCAGACAATTCTCTGGATCTGAAATGAGAGTTTGCAGCAAGTACTGCCCAGTGTTGGCAGTACTGAATAACATGTACTGTAGCTTTTATAGGACCAGCTGCATTCATTTGTGTCTAAAAGTAGCATTCTTTGTAGCAGACATTAATTTTTGCCCTTAATAGAAGCTAGAGTCTTTCCAGAGAGGCAGTAACTCTGTGTGCTAGAAATCATGGGGCTGGCCTCCAAGGTGTTGTTAGGGACATTCTGAAAGTTTTTTCTTATTTTGATACACATTACTTTGTCCTTATACTAGCTAATCGGTTGTAGAATCACTGCTGTCAGAAATAGGTTCCAGGGGAAGATGAGGTGAATTCCTGATGATCACCCATTCTTTGTTAATCAGATCCATTTATTTTTTTCTCATTTGGAGCACTCAAAAAAGAGGAAGGATACAGAATCATAAAATCTGACTGCTACCCTGAAAGCATCTATTTCAGGAGTTCCCCCCACAAATTTATTCCGGACAGATATGCTGATAGGGTATCAGGATCTGAGTCATAAAAAAATGTCCCATCTGCAATACAAGACTTCAGGAAAATTCATAGATGTAGGGTGGTACATACACAAAGATTGTATAAGAAGAATTCAATGTTATTGTTCAATTTATCATTGACTTCAACTTCCACAACAGATTTTTATTGCTGATTATTAGTAATAACATGAGTTTAAAACTTGATGTAATGAAGAGGACTGGTATAAAGTGACCACTGGTGCCATGATCCCAAAGTATATTTATTAGTTCTTGTATTTAAGGATATTTGCTCCCATCTGGATATACTTTGAAAAGTAAGGATAATCTCATAGGAGTGCCAGCAATCACTAAGAAAGCTCGTAATTTAAGATTTTGTAGAAAACAGCCAGACATCAATCACGTTATATTATCTTCACAGTCCACTTCAAGTCAAAAAGATGTACCTGCACATATTCTGGAGCATTTCTTGGGTCACTACTGGTTCTCACATTCTGAAGGAAAAAGGTTTTTCTCCACCAATTCTTTGCTGCAGCCTGGAAGTGTCACTTTGCTTCTGATGTTTCTGCAATGCTTTGAGGTTTCCCTTCAAAGTTTTCATACAGTCAATTAGGGCAGATGGGAACTTCTGCCACTGCAAATCTTCTGACTCACTTCACTGAGATATGAAAAGAGCTGAAATGGGTTGTGCAGTCCCAGCCTTGTAGACATTGTTATCCTTACTTCTCTTTTGCAGGAATACATCTATGTCCTCCAACAAAACAAAACACAAGTGTGCTGAATGGCTGTGAATATACAGATTCAGCCTCATGGTCTTCCACAGAGGACTAGGCTTTTGGGTATGGACACTTTCGTGCATTTAACATCAATGTATATGACATGCTCTATTTTAAGAAGGTTTGCAATAAGAGTTTGCTAATGAATAAAACAGTGTCTTCATATCCATACTCTACAACAAATTTTGCTCTTAAGTGCTGCAACACCCTTGTATCTCACCATCATAAGGGAGGCACCATCTGTTATGACACCAGTGAGAGATGAACTTCCCAGGTGTTGTTTTCATCAATAGTGTGGCGCTCAGAATAGTTATTTTTTGAATCAATGTGATCTTTGAGGCTCTAAAGAGCATCAAGGCCCTCTGAGACTTTTTCTGTCACTCTACAGATGAAAACAGCATTCCTGTTATCAGTACCCTCTTCTGTGCTACATCAAGTTTAACGTGCTTTCTTTTCTCCTGCTGAATATGCTTTTCAACATTATTGCTGATGCCTTCTATTCAGCCCGACATTTTTGTAAGGCTGACTGCCCAAAATGTAAGGCAGCAAGGATGGACTTAGATTTCTACATAAGAAGCATTTTATTTCTACCTATGCAGCCCTATACATCTCCATTCCTGTCCTGTATGACTGCCCAGAGGAGAAATGTTGAGTTTCTGTGCATTATGTAGGCCTTTACAGCTAAAGAGGCATTTTTACAATATGAGTCTGAAGGAATGTGCAATAGCCCTAAAGCAGAGTATGGAGGATATCTGAGGGTACAAAGCCTTCTGACACAGACCTAGGGGACTGCAGAGAGGGGAAGGAGACAAAGCTGGTGCAGTCCCATCCATCCTGCATTGTGGGAACAGTCCTTGGTACAAGGTGTCTGAAATCTTGATCAGACATTGTCTAGACAATCTAATAAGCCATAAGAAAGTCATGAACCATGTTAACAGATAAACAGTATGTGTAGTCATAGTGTGATGGTCAAACCCATTTTCTCGGCTTTGGCTTAGTTGATGGCATGCACGCTGCCTTACTTTCAAACATAGACCAAAAAATTGACTCTTCAGCTTAGCAAAGAGAAGGCATAAGGGTGATCTTACCAATGTATATAAATAACTCAAGGGAGGGTGCAAAGCAGCGTGTTCAAATGCAGCCAGCACCTTTTCAGTGGTGCCCAGTCACAGGACACAAAGCAATGGGCACAAATCAAAATATAGGAGGTTGCCTCTGAACATCAGGAAACATTTTTTTCAGTGTGAGGGGGTAACTGAGCACTGGCAAAGGTTGCCCAGGGTGGTTGCAGGGTTTCCATTCTTAGAGATATTCAAAATCATCTGGGTACAGTCCTGGACACTCCAGGCAACCCCAGTTGAGCAAGGGGGTTGGAGAAGATGGCATCCAGATGTCCCCAGGCTTCCAACCCCAAGCTTTCTGTGATCCTTTGACTTTGTTCTGTTGTGGGTGGACAAAAGGACATAAGTAATTTGTGAACCACATACAAAGGCTTAATGGGTCATAAATGTCTTGTTAGCTGCATTTTGGTGAGCCTTGACCCAAGAAAAAAATGTGTCTGTGCATGTTTGTTAATCTCCAGAGAAAATGGTATGTAACTGAATATTAAAAAAAAAGAAAGTTCTAAACAAGATACACACCCCATGAATAGTCATTCAGATGAAATATACTGCATAGGACACTTTCCATCTGTTCCACGTGTAGTTGCTGAGTTATGTACAAAATGAAAAAGTTGAAGAGCATTTCTCTTGCCTGTTTTCACATCAGTGAAAATAAATGGAGAGTGATAAGAAATCAAGTATGCAAAGGGAAAAGAAAGAGAAAAATATCCATACTGGGGGAGAAAATGTTTAAAAATTACTGCAGAATAGTTTTCAGCTAACTTCATTAAAAAAAAAAAATCCATAAAATCAGAGTACATTTGGCTGAGGGGATTTACTAGTTCCATTATTAATAATTGTTTATATTAACATAGCTAATAACACCAAATCCTACTATGCTAGTGTCAGAGACTGAAATGTTATGGTTTATGGCTTAAGCATTTTTATGAAGGGCTTTTGCTTATTATAGCAAAACTGTAAAATGAAGCTGCACCACCGCAGTCCACCCTGAATGGACCTCCTGACTGAAACCCTGAACTGCGAGTTAAACCACCTAAGGGATAGAGATAAGAGAAAGTGACGCCTTTGTTTTAAGCATCTAAGGTCTGGAAAGTAGTGGGTAAATATTCACAGGAGAGCCAAACCCAGCAGCTTTGGAGTGGAGGATACAACCCCAGGCTTATCTGCTGCCAGGCTTGCGCAGACTCCCCCACCAAACAGGAGGAGGAGGATAGGTTTGGGTCTATGGCAAAAAAGCCTCTGGTGAGAGGCAGTGAATGCCCATCCTCCACTGTGCAGACTAGCCCAGCTGCAGGGGCCCCCACCCTGGGAGAGCCACATCTGTGGGACATTCACATGAGGGACAGCTGAGGGAGTGTCATGGTCTGTCAAAGGCCCCCCAAATGGTTCCCCAGATCCTGCACCAGAGCACTGCACGTGATGGAAAATGTGATGCAACAGATCCAGTCTTGCAAGGGACAGTGTCTAACTGCCCCCCTGCAGGCGAGGTACCTGGGTGTTCCCACCTGGCCCAAACGTATATTAATCCATTGGATTCTATACTTTTCAGCAGGCAGCCCTCACCACCAAGAAGACCACATGGAGGGAAGCAACAAGACATCATTGGGATCCATGGAGGGGCGATATGTTTCTACTTAATCTGTCTCTGTCACTCTCCCTGTCCCCCCCACACATAACTCTTTTTCTATTTTTTTTCTTTCTCTTGCCTCTTTTACTGTTAAATAAAATATATCAATTTTTTGGTATCAACATTTAACCTTGTTTGGTTTTAATCATGTTTTGAGGAATATTTTGAACCTCAGGATTCATAATCCACTGAGAGCTCACTTTGCTCCTCTGTTATTAGAGCAGGTCGTAACAGCTAGATCCTAGAATACACAGGACAGAGACAGATCCTTTTACATTGTAACAATCAGTCTTTTTCATTTACAACCAATGGAGCATTACATTATTAGAGCACTTAAATAAGAGTAGATTCCTCATTAAAGAACTATTTCAGCAGCTAAATCTCTTGCTTCCTCTATCCCGTCCCACACATACAACATCCAGTTTTTAGGAAGACTTCCCCAGTTACTGTGAATCTTTTTCCTGGTATTTTACAGAGCTATTTAAGATCTCATTCGTTGCTGTGATTGTTCATGAACTTGTGTGCAGGAATAATTCAAAGGCATGATGTTCTGAGTTTTGCTCAATAATCAATTGAGATTCTTTAGCCATAGCCAATGCAATATAGAAACTCTTTCCTTTCTTGTACCTGCTTCAGTCTCTAATCCTTGTTGAGTGCTTTACTGATACTGTCAAGAAGATAAGAGTGCTTTGCCAGCCCAGAATTCAGATCTCTTCTCTAGGTAGTCAGACTTTATCTGTTGTTCCAAAAAACATCTCTACTTCTCTTTGCAGTAGATGTACAGCTTTTTTTATCTGATTGCTGCCAAGAACCTGACAGAAATCATTTGTTAGCAAATTCTGCAATTCCTACGCTAGTCCTTGCACAGCTCTGCCTCCCAGGTGCTGCTGTTAGCCATATATATGACCCCTTTTCCCTTGAAGGTATTTTTCTGCATACTACAGTTTTGGTGGGTCACATGGTTGTAAAACTGTGGCATCAGTAAGAAAACGATATTGCATTGCAATAGTCTTATCAGTACTTAGTTTCATGGTAGTAAAGAACCAAAAGTACTTTTAGTTTCATGAAGTATTACAACTGGGAAAATAATACTGTAAGTTGCTTATTTAAGTGTCCCACTGGTAATACCTGGGATACCAGCAACTCCCAAGAGTAAATGTGGAGTCTTTGTCCCCCAGACCCTGATTCACCTTCTGGGAGTTTCGGTACAGATGGCATTTTTGCTATTAAGCTGTATATCACTTTGGTTTGACAACACAGAGGAGTTAGTGAGTGCTGTGAATTAGGGAGTGTGAATTGTGAGTTTCTTCAATCCACCTCTTTATCTGCTTATCACAAAGGTTAAATTTATGCTCAGAAGGACAGTAAGAAAGAGAGAAGCAGAGACATCTCTTTTATGCCTAAGGCAATCTCCTATTTTTTTACTCTCCTAAATAAATTTACCTTTTTGTCCTGTAAGTTGTAGAGGGAGTCTGGGCCCCACGAGTATTCCCCCTAGAACATGTACAATTAATTCCAGAATAAATTGTGGAAGAATTTGTCTTGTAGATAATTATAAGAGGCAGAGCAGGTGAGAGAGAAAGGTATCACATCACTTGAAGTGTAAGCTGATCTCCCCAGATTCTGTATTTGGGGAGGAGGGGAGAGAGAAGTTTCTGTAGAGTGGAGATCACAACATGTCTAACTTACATGCTCTGAGACTCTCCCTTCACAGGATGCTCTCCATTGGCAGTGCTGAAGCCTGGGAACAGCTGCAGCTGGGTGAGATGGATAGTTATAGTGAGAATGTCCTCACCTGGAGCCAGTGCAGAGTAAATCACCTGCTGTAAATTCAGTCTCTAATTTATTGTGGACCAGCTTTTCAATGGACAAGTCATTCATGGCTGAAAAGGAAACTGTGAACCTGTTCTCTTGTAGACAATGCTGCAATGTTAAACCAAACTTTTATGCCACACTTTTCATCCACTGATTTCAAGGAATTTACAAAAACAGATGAACACAAGCACTGTTTTAGAAACCAAGACAACAAGTGATACAAACACTAGTCATTCAGAAATTCTGTCAGAGACCTGGTACAACCCCCAAATCTCTGGGTTTCCAGCCAAGATTTATTGTCATTATTCAGCTGACTTACTGTAACAAGGAAAACTAAGCAACACTTTACAATGTTGACTCCTTTAGAGGAAATTACATTACAAATATGATTAGGGATGGATGTGTGCTCTATGTAACCAATACTGCCCACATGAAAACCCAGAGGAGATTCTGATATATGATTAATTTCTTTGCCTACATTTTTATACTACATTCCTGGTATCTGAGAGCAGTAATCACCAGTAAGGGTTCAGGACTGGGCAATTTATTGAAAAAAATTTTCAGAATACTAAAAATAGATTCAAATTTGCACAGGAAAATCTCTTAAAGATAACTAAATTCCAATTAGATTTTTAGAATCTAACCAATGTGAATTCAAAACCTGAACAAAAAATTTATACATATGTGCAAAAACCATGGCTTATGCCATGCAGGAGGCAATTTACAGTAAAATCGAAGTGTCCTTTCAGTATCAGACATGCATATAACACAATACAATAATGCCTCACTTTATACCCACTGAAACTTTGTTCAAGAATTCAGTAGCGTATGGAGTCACTAAAGTGCTGAAGCTCAAGACCTAAATAGGCAAGAAGGAGAGAACAGTGCAGCAATAAAACCTTTCTTTCCATCAGTTGCTTGTCAGTGTTATGCTGCTGTAACAATGACCAATGATGGCTTGGAAACTTTCACACTCTGCTCCTATAATGTGCTACACTAAATCACAATGTAGGGACTGAAGAACAGCAGAGAAGGTACAACGTGATAGCACCGACACCGTATATTAACTTCTGAAATAGCACATAACTCTCCTCTTATAAGGATGCCACCAGCATTTGCATGTTTTGCTGTTGGAAAGTTAATGTCTTGAAGAGAAAATCCTGGAAAGTTTCCTAAACCATTTTCCTTTCTTGCCTTCCTTCCCTTTCCCAGCCTGAATGTATGGATATGCGTGTTGAATCCCAAGGCTCTCAGGTGCTCTTCTCATGGAAGGACCACTCCAAAAATTGGCTAACAACTCCGAGCATTTTCTTTTCCCTGCTGTTAGCCTCTAGCACTGCACTGAAGTGGGGTTTGTGAGAAGTTCCCACCCTCTGTGCTTGCTAGTACATCAAATGAAAACCACTGACCTTGAAAACTGAACCCAGCACAGTTGTCACAGTACAGACAGTTCTGCCCATCTCTTTGTGTCCCTCACATGCACTCCTCAGTGTAGGTTATGGCCTTCTGCATGTGCCAGATACAGCTGTAGAGCTCTACACAGACTATAGGTGCTGCGTACCTGCACATTACATCCAAGAACCTGTCCTTTCCTTCCTTGTGACCTGTAGCTATGGGCCTTCATGTGATAAAAACTCCTGTTGCAGGAAGGCCTCTGCAGGAGAGGACCTGTTAAATGAGCTTGGAGGTTAAAAGGAGAAAACCTTGGTCTGAATGGGACCTGTTGATGAGGTCCCACTGCAATCGGTGCCCTGACTGCTGGGAAGGGTGGAGGTACCTCTGGAGCCAAGAAGCCTGGACTTCAGTGTGGAAATTCATGGTTTAAAAAGTGGTGAACAGGCTTAATTTTTACTAATTGTCAGGCATCTTATGACCACTCTGCTGGGAAGAGGGATGTTTCTAGCTTCTCCCTACTTTAAAATCTCAGTAGGTGTCAGTGACTGCCCAAGGCTCTTGTCAGAGAAAACAACTGAAGTACATTCTTCAGGTCAGTACAGGCTTGAATTAAGTGACTGCAGCTCCACAGACACATCTTCTTTAGCAATATATCATTAAAAAAAAATGGAGACAAATGCAATAATTGTTATTCTTCTCAAGTTATTTCCTATATTAGGGCACATCACTGGTATCTGAATCGCTAAGCTGCCCTCCCCTTATCTACCAGCACTTGATAAATGATAGGTAATTCCCTCTTATGCTTTCTACTTTTCCACTAAGCCAAAAGAAAATCTTTACCCCTGACCCTGACATATCCCCAGCCACAGTTCTGAATACGATTCTGCTCATCCTTTTCGTTGAGCAGAGCTGTGAAAGATTGGAAGCACACTAGCTCCATCTGCTGAAACTCTTTCTGCAGAGCTTTACACGGGCACCTGGGTTAAATAAGAGGTTTATTCACATCATCCAGCTGATATAGACAGATGAGTACTGAAAGTGGATAAGATTGGAATGAAAGTCCCTTTGTCAAAGTTGACTCAATAAAAACATAATTAACAATTTCTTCTCAAAATCGACTTTATAGAAATGCAGTCTTTCACAGTAAGAATAAACAGCTTCATTACAAAAATGAATTGCTAGTCTTTCAATTTCCTGATTTTGCTGTCCTCCATTTATTTCAACACTCTTATAATTACTATGCAATTTTTAACCAGATTTAAAATATTTTAATCACAAAAGTAACATTTATATTGTGGTCATGTAAGGGCATGCTGAATTAAACTTTAATTCAGACTATTGTGTCTTTTTTATGTAAAATAGATTTCATGTCAAAATGAAAACTTTTCTTGTTACTCATGAAAAATTTGTAAATTGACTGTAAAGGAAAAGTAAGTGACATTTTTTTACTTCCTATCCCCACCAGAGAAAACGATCTGAACTACTGTTAGGATGGGAATTCTGCATAGAAATCACTGAAACCCATATTTTTGCAGCTTATATCAAGAAAAACTGGGGGTGGTGGTGGGGAACCAGAAGAAAAATTTAAAAAGTAAACACAAAAAAAATAGGTTGGTATGTAGCCACTAATTCATGTGACACTGAATCCAGTTCAAGAGCTAGAGCACCAGAGATGAGGCAAGAATTTTTCTGACTGAGTCCTTACAGTTTGCAGAAATGCTAAACAATGATTGTTCCCCACTTTAAAGTAAACTTTAAAAGACCAGACAAAAAACCAGAATAGTTTAAATCCTGAAGAAAGGTTTCCAAGTGTCTCTAAATCACAGCATGAATAAACTGGAGGATACCTCAGTCAGGTAAAACAGCCCTACTAACATACTGTTTTCACATGCAATTGTTAATGAAACAAGCTCTTTAAAAGTGATGGTCTTTCTGTGGAGCTTAACAGAAGGCCCCAAGATCTATTTCAAGTGTGGAAAAACTTGGAGTTGTCCAGACCAGGAGGTTACTGGACAGTGCAAATCAGTCCTAGTCCTCGCTGTTGGCTTCTGCCCCGAAGGGCAGCAAGAAGGATGAAAAGGATTATAGACCTACAGTGGAAAAAAAATCGTGACAACCACAAAGGCAACGGAAATAACATGTACACAAAAACTGAATAGCAAAGTTTTATATTGCTTCTGAGCAACACACCCTTAACCACAGACTTGTGATGCAGATTTCCAAAGCTTTATGCTTGTTAAGGTACATGAAGTGCTTTGTTCTGACATCATTTCACCAGTGTATCTGTGGACTCACAGAGGTTATTAATATTAAACACACCCCACATGTAGGATTGGCGTATTAGCTCCTGCTGTACTCACTCAGGCTTCTAATTATCAAGATCTGTGCTTAGTGTCTTTCTTGTTAGCTGGGAAGGTTGTGTCCCACAAGAGGTGATGAGAAACTTCTTCCTGTGCTTGATCTTCTCGACCAAGTTTTTATTTTAAACTTTTTTTTTTTTTTAAAGCATGTTCTAGTGAAATGTTTGCTATTCTGTGAAGAAGAAGTCCAGAACAACCTTTTTGCAGATACTGACTTTACTATCTCTGGGACTACACGCATGCGTGTCACATCCCAGCTGTTAATCTGGTGGAAAATCTAGGGCATTCAGTTACACAGTTACTTAGCATATTTTACGTAGCCATTGTTCCAATTCTAATACCAAGCAAGCTGCATCTGGGGTGGTGGTGAAGCTTCTCAGTAACCTCTGGGTGTTTCCTTTCATGAGTATCTCCTATTTAAGATAGAACAAGATTCCACACAGTGGGAGAGGCAGCAACTCCTGAAAACCCAACACAGGTCCCTTAGGCTGCAGTGGAGGAAAAGGGACATAAAACAAAAGGAAACAAAAAGGAAAAATACTATCAACCAGACATGAAAAAAGAACACAGTAAGTGCTTTAAATATGCCTTCTACAACTAGAGCTTTCTAAGGTTCACATGTGACATCCAAAGTATCTCCCATCTTCCGTGATTTCAAAGGTGACGACAGGCTCACATCATTACCAAAGGGACTGATTTCACCCAGAAATGGGTTCTGAGCTGTAAGGTGTCCCAAAGGTACAATGTAGTTACACTGCTATAATCCACAGCCTGCAGAGGTTACATCCATCCCACAGACCAGCAGGACAGCAAGCTGAGGGGTGAGAAAGCAATTTTGCTCCTTTGCCACATGTGGGAAGATACACATGGGTTTAGCAGCTCTCAGCAGCACAGCCCTTTTTATGGGGGATTGGCCTTTCTTTGCCAGATTGTGAATAGGTACCCAATGAATTAAATCAGCATTTAATCTTGGCAGCACCTTAGCTGGGAAATAAGTGGTTGAAGTCAAATATATTAAAGATCAAAACGTTTGTTAAATAAAAAGCTTGGAACACACAATAAAAAGAGAATTTTTTTTAAAAAAAGAGAGAGAGAGAAAGGGAAAGGAGAGAGATTAGAACATTAGGTAGGCTCTGTTAAGAGAAGTGATTTATTTTTTTTCTGCCTCTGCTTGTTTTTGACAGTGTTCAAGCCATATGTAGGTTACCAGAGTGCAACGGGTTTGTTTGGTCTGCTTATTTAAGTAGGACAAGCTTTTTGTCAGATAAAAATAAACCTATCCAAGCAGTGTGGTCTAGTTGTTCATTTTACGTTTTACCTTGAGAAGTCTTTTATGTTTCTCTCTTGTGCACATTTATATCCTAGGCCTTACCAGGCATTTGTGTGGCCTTTATGTACTCGAAGTTTCCTGTGTGATTGGTAGAATTTCTTCAGTAAAGATATTTAAAGGCATAGCTTTTTAGGGAAGGACAGGCTCTAGCCATTCTGCCTCTGTCTCCCCAAACTGATTAAAATCATGAGTAATACATAAGAGTAAGGATTCTGCTGGAAACAAAATTATGATCCTTTTCCTAGAATACTGTTTTTAAAAATGCATTTTAATGGGTCTGTTTTAAGACTTATATTTTCAATATGGAGGAAAATCTTATTAAGAAGACTACTTGGATCAACACTGAAGTCAAGGCAACGGTTTGGATAGTGTGGGAAATCAATATCTGGCAAATTCATCTAGAAGGGGAAAAAACCCTTGGAATCAATAAAGCTTATGAGCAATCGATTTGCTTTGAATGAATAATCAAAGCTAAAGATCTTGATGAAAAAACCAAAATTCATATCTATACCAAGGAGAACTAAGGTTTCTAAAATGGACTTTAAAATTATGATAAGAAAAAAAAATGCTAGAAACTTAAGAAAAAGACAGCATAGCCAGTCAGGATGTGGAAGGGCAAATGCATTTGCAGGTAATCTGTTGGGGTTTTTTATTTAATGTTTGTAATTTTTCTTGTCGTAGTATTTTCTGCTTCTACTCCAAGCATCATAGAATGCTTTTGTCCATTAACAACCAAAATGTTTATCCATAATAAATAGATAAGCAAAACCATGGAGAGCAGAGGGNAAAAAAAAAAAAAAAAGCTGAATAGATTAGCAGGATGAGTGAACTAAATTAGTATTTTAGTAAATATGGAAATAAACATCTGAGCAAGGTTTTAGTATTAGAAGCCAAGAGCAGGCTTCAAAGGAATAAGGACCTGGTACATACCCCTAATAAAAAAACAACTCCACTTAAGCACTCATGTGATGCAGCACTAAAAAGAGCTGGCAGTCACTTGATACTTAAATTAGCAATAGGTGTATGAGAAATGAATTTATTTTTAGCTATGCCAAGACTGACATTAATATTATGAAACTGTGTACAGTTTAAATGCCTGCATAGTAAAAAGGTAGCTAGGAAATCTCTAGATGAAAGAAACATAAATGATTTAAAGGCTGGAGATATTGCCTTGCAGTCAGAGTTCGAGAGCCCAATCTGTTCAGCCCAAGAATAGGGGCTTGAGAAGTGGCTTGATTACTGCTTGCAAGTGCCTTCACAGTAATAAATTATGTATCAAGAAGATATTTAATATGGTAGGGTCATAATAAGAACATATGGACAGAAAGTAATGCCAGACACTTCTGGCACGATACTTTTCTAGCAATGAAGATGATTAATCATTATAGGGAATCTTAAGGGAAATGGTGAATTTTTAATTGTTTCTTGTCTTTGTATGAAGATTAAATGTCTCTCCTGGAGATATAAATTTGTTAAATGCAACCTGTTTGGTGTCAACTAGGTGAAAGAAAATAATTCAAGATTCCATAATGTCTATAAATCCTGGAGGACTATACACTAGGACAAGACCTGTACAATGTCTCTAAGGCACAGAGTTCTTTCTGTATTGCAAAAGTGACTGTTTTCTCTCCTGAAACTATTAACCTACATGGAAGGATGTATACGGCTAATCTCATTCTTCTTTGGGGGAGTCCAAGGACACCCAGTGATTCTGACATTTCACATGTAGTACCAATGTAACATCTCATGTTAGAGTGAAGCTCCCTTTTTCATTGTGATTCTCTAACTCCCACTGTTTATCATGACAGAACAAGTTTTGTAAGTTATTATATCACAAACTTTCAGTTTGAAGTTTTAGTAAGCCTTGAACCTCAACAGATGGAGATACATCATAAAAAATTAAATATCTTCATAGCTAGTTACATGAATTTTATGGACAGTTAGAACTCTCCCTTATAACAATCATTTTCACATGTGCACTTTTTGTGTGTGCGTGTTTCTTTTGTTTCACAGTGGAGGCCTGCTCTAGGATTGCTGCAAAGACCAGGAACTATTCTTCTCCCTCAAGACTTCTGGATTCTGAAGATGAAGTTAGCACTATTCATTTGCATTTTCAAGTCATCCAGAGCACTAGAACATACTCTTGATTGATTGTGTGTTTAGAATCAGTCTTCAAATGCTGATCTTCACATCTTGTTACCGTGAACTAAGGGTTATAAAATTCATTTCCAGCATGGATTCTGTGTTAATGGACAACATTCTCTAACACACTCCAGTGAGTTTCATGAGAAGCATCTTTGGCAATGCCCAAGCTTACGCAGACAAGAAATGCTGGTGGTTGAGCTCAATATAAGGTAGCTGATACCTATGAGAACAATCAGCTTCCTTCAGACCACCACTGGCAAAAATTCAAGTACATGACTTGGAGAAAGGAAGGAGAAAACTAGAAGACTGTATCTCTGACAATAAGAGGAAGAATATAAACCTTCTACTGTCACATTTGTTCTTTAATTGATGCAGTATTCAACCCATTTCCATCCATGTGAAAGAGGCAGAATACCCAGACCAGCTTACAAAGGGCAGAGTGCCTCTGGTGTCTTCCCTGAGCTCTGTGAAGAATTTAAAAATGTTCTGTATGTGAACTGGGCTGCAGTACATCTGATTTTGGTGGATATAAGGGGACCGAGAGAGTCGGGCAAAGAAAAGCAAGCAGACTCATCTAGATGATAGAACTAAGGCCCTGAAAATAGTGGCCATAAAGCTGTACAGCTAAAGAAAAACTGTGTTTTGGGAATGGCTTGGAGAAGAGGAGATTGAGTCAGGTATAAAGCTATGTGCTTCCCAGAAAAAGGGACAAAAAATCCTGTGTGTATAATTTTGAAAGGAAAACAGAGTGCTCTAGAGATATGAGGCATTGTGAATATACAGAACAGCCTCTTTTTAAAGGTTTGCTAAGATGAACTGCTGGTGCTCTGGCTCAGTTAACTGAAAAAGACAACTTTTTATTTTTCCTTGCATGCATAAAACAAGAATGTAGCTGCTCGGGGGAAAACCAGTGCATTCCTAGTTCTGCCTGCTGCAAGCAAAGCTTCATTGGCTAATTGGGCTTCCGAGGATGTGAAACACACCAGTGGGAAATTACACTATGGCAATCTTGCTGCAGGAACACAGCCAGCCCTGAAACATCTGTCTTTTCCCAAATTTTGCCGAAGCCAATTAAATTCCCTCATAACTAGCTGGTCCCAGTGTGACCACACAGTGACTCAGTCAATGCACGCTGACCTTTTTGTGCTGGGGCAAGGCAGGTTTCATTTCCACCCCTCTTGCACGACTTGCATAGCAATATCAGTTCTGCTCGTGTGGACTGCCTTCACTGAAATGTCATTGCCTCCAGTATAAGGCTAAAGCTGTGCTCAAATTGTCTTCAATCTCCCTTTGTGCTGTACTATGTGATCCAGATAACTTACTGTGCACAGCCAAAACCACCTGGTTCTTCCTGTGTTGCAGTTATGGTTGTCGTGTTGCAGTTATGGTTTTCATGTTGCTGTCAGTGTCCCCCAAAAAATGCTAGACTGGAAGTGCTTTCCCAATGCTCAGTGCCAGCAAGGCCTTGATTTTAAAATCAGTCCCTGGCACGTGAGCCCTCCTCATGAAAACAAGAGCTGGACTGACTGACCAATTCCAGCCTAAACACCATTTTTCACCTCAGGTGCCTTTCTGTGGTTTTTGTGATTTTTGCTGGTTAAGGTAACTTGCCCTTTGACTTGCTGTCTTTTCAAAGACATGTAAAAATCATTTGCAAAGGTTCTACCTGTCATTTTATTTCCTAGCAGACAGCAAAAGAATCAGTATAATGGCTCGGTTGTCTTTCTGCTCCCATGTATCAATCAATCAATTAAGATAACACAGTACAGAAAGTTTTATAGTACAGTAATATTCAATAAGGTCATCGTCTCACGTTGATGAAGTTGTTAACAAAAATGCCAGTGAATTATAGTCCGGCAAGGGATGAAGCTATTAAAGGCAAAATGTCCTCCAAGTCATCCCTAAGGATCAGCAGGTTTTGCACCCAACAGGTTGTCTTTACTCAGTGGTGTTTCAGTGGGAATTACAGGAGCCTGGCATGCCATACAGTACTTTTTATCTCCCATTTGAAGGACTGTGCCTGGTCAGAGCAGGTTTCGGTGATGGAGGAAGGAAAGAAAATGAACAGGAGTAACAGAACTGGTTTGAAATTAGGAATTAAAATAGCTTTTTTCCTCCATATAGGAGAGCCTAAAAATCTTTGTATGCCCCCAACTGAGTAATTACTATTAAAACATTTATCTGATATAAATTTATCTTCATTGCCAAATGAAAACTGTAATAGCAGGATTTTTTATTAATGGGGGAAAATAAAAATTACTATAAATGTTATTCCATGCAAGCACATTTTATTTTACTTTTTCAGCTGTGGTTCGTAGTATCATCAATGATCAATATATTTTCATGCTTTCTCTGTTTACAATAATTATTTTTTATATAGAGATGGTTCTACCTTGATAGCTTCCTCCATGAACTCATCAACTTCTTTATAATCTACCACCTCTTCCCAGAATACAGAAATACCCTGTAAGGATAATGTTTTAGTTTGGTTCTGTTTCAGAGCCAAGTCTGGAGGCAAAATAATCTCTGTCTTAGTATGTCATGATCATTCTTGTTTATTGAACTCTTAGAGGTGCTGTAAGACCCCCAAAAAAATTTAAGCTCAGATACATATAACGTAATTTGTGAATATTCTAGTTATTTATTGCACTTTCTCCAATGAATATATTTGACATAAATTGTAAGGGATGATTCAGTGTCCTAAAGAGCATGCACTCTAAATATGAGCATGATGATGCATATCAGAGCATTAGAGGGAAGGCCTAAAGAGGCGCATATGGCTGCTCATGGTGTCAATTTTTTTTGTTTATATCTGTGTTTACACATATAGATGCTATATCAATAATATATGCATTATATGTATATATATTTTTTTTTTTACGTATTTTTCTATGATTAACATACCCATGACCTCCTTAAGGTATCCTGTGACATGGTTTCATTTTGGAAATATTATATGCATATATTTACAGTTGTCCAAACACTATAGATTCACTCTTATATTTTGAAACCTGTTTACAGCATCCAAATAATCACAAGCATTTAAAACATTTATTGTAATGCATTTTTGCTAGCCTAAATGCAGTCATGTTTTCATGGGTCAGAAGAGAAAACACCACAATAAAAATTTAGTTGTTTTTTTCTCTGGGTTGGAAAAATTTGACTCACTGAAGAAGACGATTTCTTTGAAGCAGATTCTTTTAAGCTATGGTTTAAAGACATTAGAGCAAAAGAAGTAGTTCCCTTTTGCGTTTGTTCATTATTTATCCCTTTAATCTCAGCCAAGGGTGCCTCTCTTTCTGTGTAACTGCTTGTGAATGAAGGTCCTCAGCTACTGCTGATGCTCACCAGACTTCTTCTTGTCCAGCAGTAATGTTGTTTGGATTGTCTCCGTGTAATATGTTTCCTGTGAAAAAGAGCAGCCTTTTTCCACAGGCAGCTAATTATTCTCAAGACAACATAAAACCACTGTTCCAGAGCTGCAGGCTTTGTCCTCCACTTTTAACCTTACGCCACGCTGAAGATTTTGGGAACTACATATTCTCTTTCTTATTCAAACAGAAATTGTTTCTCTTCTATTACTGTGCCTTTTTTCTTATGATTCGTTTTTGATCAAAGTGACACAAGCTTTCTGAGTAACAGAATAGGGAAGTAGGGAATTGTGCTGCCAGTGGAGAAAGCAGCAGGCAAGTAAACAGATCTTTCCCTCTTACATCACGCTACACAGATTTAGCCCTCAACAAACAAGAGCAGCTTTGGGAAAAGCAATGACAATTTTGCCATCATGATGAAAGAGAGCTTGAGGATAAGCTTACAG
Organism: Edolisoma coerulescens; assembly: GCA_013397115.1. Taxonomy (NCBI): domain Eukaryota; kingdom Metazoa; phylum Chordata; class Aves; order Passeriformes; family Campephagidae; genus Edolisoma; species Edolisoma coerulescens. The sequence continues at coordinate 357,659 of VWZW01008200.1, read as the reverse complement.
AGCTGAATTGCCTGGGACAGAAACAACTGGGACTGTAGAAAACACTCTTGAAAAACCAGCAAGTTCAGCCACTTTCTTGCAGATTTTTTGCTCTTGTGCATTTTTTTATTGTCAGAAAAGACAAATATATGACAAAAATGTACTGTAACACTGTGTAACAACATGTCCATGGGATCACTAGATGTCTCAGTGTGACCACAACGTGTGAACAATATAGTCATTAAGGAGCTTTCTAACCATTTTGAATTGCTTCTGGTATCTGTAAAACTCCTGACAATAAAACGCTTTCAGGAAAGAAGTTCACTGATAATATACAACATTTCCCACATGGACATCTACCTACTCTGCTGGGTTCTCATTTACATCAATATTAGAAAGAACATTTTCCTCTGCTGTCCTCCAGGTTCTGTTTTCATCAAAGTTGTGGTATCACTGTTTTCTTGTATATTGTTGGCAATATTTCTTCAGATCCCTGTGGTTCGCTGCCAGCACTACAAACCACGTATTTCGTACTTCCAGATATGGCTGTCATCATGATATGAAGGTTCCTAGCACAAGCCATACAAAGGACTTTTTGACTATATCTCCACCTACACACAACTTTGTGCTTTCCAAGTGAGGAAAATCAGACATGAGGCACTGATAAGAAATGGTGCAGGTTTAAAAGAGGCATTAAGCTCCATCCTGCCAAAGACGGGTTCTTTCCTATCTTTTGTCCACCTTAATAATTCAGAACAGCAGTAAGAAAGCAAAGAGGAGCAGTTCAGCTCTCTTAAATCCTCACTTTAGACCTTTCTGAAAGGTGCTTCAAGAGATCCTTCAAGAGGTGCTCAAGCTAAAGGCACTCAACAGCTCTGCCAATAAGTCTGGATTTGCCAAACAAGACTAAAGAAGTGAGAAGGGAAGAGCAGCCTCAGCTCTGAGCTTTTAGAATTTATTAGATGGGAGGTTCATAATTTTTCACTTTCTTCAAGCCTCTAAACTGATGTGATATATTCCAAATAATCATTTTAATCCTAAAATGAAATCTCATCTTTTAGAATCAGCATAGATATGTTCTCCTTTTTCCTGTAAACAATCTCCTGTATTGCCCTGCTAGTAAAATCCTATTTGTTTGTTATTATTCTTTAGTTCAAGATGAGAAAAAGTAGGCTTTTCTTGTAATACCTACTTATTTCACAATGTTTCGAGGATTTAGCAACAGACAAATTATTTATCTTTGTTCCCCCATTCTTAGTATGTTATCACTGAGGTTGGAAAACCAGCCAAACCCCCAATATATTATGAAACATTCTTTTTGATTTCTAGAACTGTAATAAATGTGTGCCAAAGTTGACAAGGTCCCTTACAAGTTGAGACCAGCATTAGATTTTTTTTTTTTTGACAGTCAATATTTTATTTGCCTTCCACAGACATCATGACTTGCTGACGTAATGGCTCCAATGTGTGTCATATTGCAGAGGTTATATAGTTCCCCTGTGTCACATTTCAGATTGAAATACTGGGTAATGTAATAGGCATGGGCCTGCTGTCAGTTCAGGTGCTATGGCCATGTGAGACAAGAGGTGCGAAAGATTTAAGCAGAACATATATTCTTCCAAAAAAATACATATAAACATTTAGGGACAAGTGATGCTACGATTATTTGCACAGCTTTGGCATCTGAGCTATGGCACTGGAACACCAGGAACCCTCTCAAAGGGGATTTCTCCCACCGCATCATTAAAATTCAGCCAGCTCATCTAACTTGTGCACCTAAAGAGGTGCACCTAATCATGATATTAGGTGCATAATATCTATATTATATATGCACCTAAATCATGAGTTTAGAGCAGCTGAAATGAGAGTAAGCAACCCCCTAGATTACGAGAGGTGGAACCAGCATCTACTTTTCATCAGGAACATAAAATCCAAAGGAAATCATCATCATCATCACAAAACAGGAATGGTTTTACCGCCTGTTCAATCCCGCTCATCATATTTCTCATCTGCAGCAATCTCCATCTTATTTACATCATGTATATAGTTACAGCATTTAGCATCATTAGAGACATTCAGTGACAACTTTTGGCTAATCATTCTCCCTCAAAGACATCTCTACTTTCCCTAGAATTAAATAACACTTCTGCCCCTTTGGTTGTAATACCAATTACTTTAGGATTGCTTTAAAGGTCTTTCAACATTACTTGTGCTGTGCCAGAATTTCTGTTGCATTCAATCCAGAAGACATGTGATCCTTGCATGATTTCTGTGGGCAGGCTGTCATTTTCCAGCAATATTTCTCAGGATTCCATGACCTTTCCCCATGAAGTAAAAATAGACCAACAAATTACTACCACCAGATCAAATAACTTTGAAGACATCTAGGCAACGTTTCTGCCCAGTCTCTGTCTTATCTACAGCTATTACCAAGTACAATCTAAAATCCTTTCTCCTGTTAAAGAACTCAGGGCTGCCAAAAATCTATTCTAAAACTACATTTCCAAGTTAAGTTGCTGTAGATCTCCTACAGTAATAAAAAGTTTGCAGCAGAAGGTAAAGTGCTAAAAATTCCAAACTTGCTAGAAACTCAATAAAAGGCTGCATGGCATAGCTTAAAGAAACTACAGTATCATGCATCATAACTTTTTTCCCCGTTGCATGTCTCTCAGTCTCACTGTCTGTTCTGGTTTGGCTTACAGACTACTTCTAGCTTAGGACTCTTCTAGTCAGTCTTTTTCCTCCCAAGAAACAAAAAAAGTATGCATAAATTAAGTTATATTAAGGAGAAAGGACATGGCTTCTAGTGTAGCTATTATGAATTCCTTTGTGCTGGATGGTGATTTGTTCCAATACCATAGGACAGAAAAAAAACCCAACCAAACAGTAACATAATAATTTCACAGCAGGAGCATTTGCATTTAATATTAGAATGCAACTCAACTTCATTGTGTTTTTGTTACAGGCAACATGAGACCACCGTGTTATCAGAGATGCAACTTTTTTAGTGAAGTTGCACATCAAAGCTACTTAAATGCCATTTTGGGGAATGCTCTTAATTTCAATGAGCATTTTACATGATCACTGACTCCGGACTGAGGCAGCAATTTCCACTTGTTATAAGGTTGTGATAAATTTAATCAGAGTAATTTTCCCTGTTATTAAAAAAATGAATTCATTCTAATGGAAAGAAAAAAAATCCTACTCATTTACACTGGGAGACTACGATGCCAGCAATGGTTTGCACCAAAGAAACCTTTTCACTATTCAAATCAGTAGGAATTAAGCTGTTATATAATGTAACTTTTATACAGAACACAAAAGTTTCGCTTATTTTATTATCTTAGGTGGATTACTGGCACTGTAGAAATTTGAAACAAATCAAAGTTGCCTACAGGGAACTGCTCAAGAAGCCAATGCCAAAGATTTAACTTGCACTGTGTACTTCAGAGGGACACTATTCAGAGTAGCAAGATTGACTTGGACTGTCTCATAGTTGCCTTCCAGGACAAAAAAGTAGTCCAGCAAACAACAAATGAGACATGACCTCATCATTTCATGTAATTCCTTATCCCAGGGGTAATGAGTCTGAAGTTATCCTGCCCCAGAACAGACCAGAAAGGTTACCACTTCTTTGTATCTTCTCTCAAAAGGGGCAAACCCAGGTCTCTGTGAAAAACTCAAGGTTCTTTGGTATAAATGAAAGAAAATGACTGAAGAATATCCATAATATAAAGAAAACCTAAGAAGTTAGCAGACCCAGTAAAATGTAGCAAGGAGCCTTCCAGAGCTTTAGAGGGGGAGCTGTGAGGTCTGTGTGAGACACTGTTCGGTTGTGCCACTGAGAACATACTGGAAGAGAAAGCATTCCATTTGTCATTGAGATGAGACACATATGGGCAAGAGAAAAGAAATGTTGTGAAGAGTCTTTCCTTTGTGCAGTGACTGAAAGGCTGGAAAACTACCAGATAAATACATGGAAAATATTTGAAATGGCATGATTTTATTACTATTAAACAACTGATGTGAACTTATGCATGTATGGAGGGACTTTTATTTGTGGTTATTTTAAAGATATATGAAAAAATAACTGAATACACAGCTTATGTTTGCTATGGGCAAGCACTTTTTTTAAAATTTTACTTAGCTGGCTAAATTTCACTAATTTAAGAGCTGAATTGGTAAAATCTCTTTTATCTGTAAGAACTGGCATTTAAACATTTACTAGGTGGAATGTTATTGGAGAGCACTAGAGGTAAGTGGCTGATTATGGGACCTTGCGAGAAGGATTGTCCTACAGTGTCCATGAATGCATATGGTCCAGGATAAACCACTCTGTTCTTGCAGCATATAAAATAATTACTAGACATCTTTTAATTAATAAGTATAAATACTGCTACTGATTCAACATATATATTTTTATAGATAAAAATGTTTCTCTGCATATTTCTTTCTGAAATGAAGTGGTTACTGAGAAAAAGGAACTGAAGGTACACAAGTTCTCATTCTAAACAGAATATTCAGATTGCATTTTACTTTCTTTTTATTTTCAGGTGTGAATGGAAGTGTTTGTTTCTTATTTGAAGTTCTTGTGTGAGTTGTAGGTCTATACATACTTACTAGTTGGAATTTCTAAGCTTAAAATAGGTGATATAAAGTGAAATACTAGAAGAAAGTACTTCAAAGCTGTAACAAAAAATCAGGGTAGTCATGTTTGTGTCAAGTAACATGACAGGTAGTTTGGTTTGTGAAACACAGAAACCTTACCTAAGATCTATCACATGTTCCAAGTTATGGCACAGATTTTGGCCAATGCACGTTAGGAGAGATGCCAATATGTGATACAGCATCCAAAATTCACTCACAGTGGGCTGCAGAAGGCATGGTTATATGTAGGGCATGACACGATATCCAAAACCTCTGCTGAAGTGCTGCAGTCTTTCCCCAAGTCTCCCACAGGACTAAAAGTGCTAATGGAGAATGTGAGCTAGTCTGCTCCAGTACAGTCTAGAGCAACTCCTAAGTATTGTACCAGGAAAAGTTTCTTCCAAACACAGCTTTGGGCCCACTTCTGAGAATTTTGCGGTAAAAATGAGAATGGCACATAGCATTGTGAGAGTAGCAAAACAAATTGCTGAGTACAGTGATACAAGGGTTCGAGTTATTTTCTTCAGAAACAAAGGGAGAAAAATAGGGTTTTGCTATCCTAAGTTTTTTTTTTAGCTATGTGAGGGCTTAGGCAATAGCTGATATCTCTTGTGGTAAACATAATGCTTCCATTTTTTCATAATCTTACTTCAAATGAAAATAAACATTATGAACAGATTGCACATATAACAAGTTCTGGAACAAAAGTGCATGAGAGCAGGAAGTTAAAATGTAGTTAGTTAATAAACCTTTATTTGGTTGATTTCATTTAATAGCAAAATGCATAAACTATTTCATCCCTGAAGGGTGGTAGATATTTTTCTTTCAACTAGATAAAGTATCCAGCTAATGTATGTGTCATCATTAAGTTCTTTCTCTTGCAATCAAGGTAATAGTTTTCCTTCATGGACAAGATACATTTTCTAGTATTTGGTCAATAGAAAAAGCACTGAAAAATTCTCATCGTTCTGTGTGAAATGACAAAATATTGGCAGTCAGTTTCAATTGCAACTTACAGGAGAAAAAATCTATCATTAGCACAATGCTCAAAATTGAAAAATTTTCAAAAAAAATTGTGACAACCTCTATTATTACAAAATGTAAATCCTTGCTTCTGTAGATATAGTCTGATAGTTTTGTGCTATCACATAAAAACACTCAGAATGTAATGGCTGCTGAAGATATTAATAGTTATTTAATGTCATAGAATCAAATACCAATAAAGATTTAAAAAGTTACCAAAATTTCTACTAGCATGTCACTATTGACATCTATCCCTAATGAGCAGTGGTGACATGGAGAATCTCCTGCTTCATGTTAGGAACAAATTTGCAACAGAAACGTAAATTTTTTTATGTACTTTGCAACACATTTGATTCTTATACACAATCAGATTTTGAAAGTTAAAGCAGATGTTATATCTATGTTTAACATTTAATTATTTCTAGGTATCTAATAGCATCAATGGAGGAAGGAAAGAAGGAAAGTTAGAGACTTAGTTTTTCAAGTATAAAGCTTTTGGAAAAACTTTATACTTAAAAAGATAAATGTTGGAATGTATTTGAACCTTTTAGTGTGCCCCAGCCAAAGCAGCTTTAGTTATTCTTATCAGAGCCCTCAGGAATTCATCAAGGTTACTGAAATGTAAACTGCGCTAAATTGAGAAAGAAGAAGCTGAAAAGCAGAATACCAGGACAGCGAGAAATAGATAAAGAAAGGCTGTGCCGCCCTAGACTAGAACCAATCATATTTTCTGAAAAGTGCGTGCAGAGCGCGTGGACAAGATAGAGAGACCAATCAAGCAATGCGTGATCGCATGTGCAGCAGTTGTAAAATGTATAAGTAGAATGTTATGTAAACAATGAACAGTGTTCTGCGAAATCATATTGATTCATTGTTCAGAAGTCCTGAGCTCTGGCAGATAAATGCCTCAAAGAAAATTTTTTGGGGGGTAGAAGACTTAGTGTATTCCAATTTCTGCCTGATAGCATCTACATGAATCTGGGCATCCATAAAAATTGATTTTGTGTGGAGATTTAGATTCTTTGCTTCTGAGGCAAGTTGGGATGTTAAAACAGGAGTATTAAATCTGATTTACCATTCAGAATTGTTGTGCTGATCTTGTCTGTTTATGAAATACTTAGAGATTCACAGCCAAATAGTCCGTTATCAGTTTGTAATTATTACTGTCATTATCAATATGAAGGGCCATGTTAGGAAAAAAGTGCTTTGGAGATTTAGTACAACTGTTGAAAAAAACAAAGCTCACTCTGAAGTTAAGGTGAAAAGATACTGTCTGCTTTGGCTTTACACTGTTTCTCTGTATGTGTATTGGATGGAGACAGCTGCTTACAGTAGGTTAATAGCCCCCCTGAGGTGGCTGTCAGGAGATCTGAAAGACAAAGGTGACACCAGTTGAGTATTTAGGAGAGAAGGGTGGGAAAAAGTACCTCTATTAAGCAGGGCAGATAAACAGCTTGAAGGAGAGAGGATGCAACGAGTGATCTGGGATCAAATTCTAAAACTAAGTTATGTTATAGCAAGGTGTTGTGGACCATAATTCATAGTACAGCAAAGACAGGAGTTAGAAAATGTCCAAGAGAGGACAATAGGATTTGTGAGTAGGCCCTGAGGTTATAAATTGTACTGTAAGTAGATATACCAAGTTGGCTGTAGGTAAGCATGAAGTGTGGCACGCCAAATTCGGCATTATTGAACATTAGATGCTCTGCAAGAAGTATAGGCTGCAATAGGAAAGACTTATTGCCATCATAGAACTGATAAAGGAGTGGAGAATAAATGCGGAAAAATATTCCAGGGTTTTTCAAAGCGTATTTCTCATGAAGAATGTCTTGGAAGATGAGATTTGGTGGCTATAAAGAGAGGAGAGGGTTTAATTGTTAACTTTTCTTTGATACAAGATGTGCATATCCAGTTAAGAACATGAGAAAAGACTGGCAAATTTAGGATCATTGTGTTCCAAACTGGTAAAAGAACATGGGATGCAGAAGAAGTTAGCACAGCACTGCCTGTCTCGGAGCACTGTTGGGGATATCACAAGAGTACAACATGGAACAGCAAGGAGCCCTGCTGGGGAACTCTGCATCCCACAGAAAATGCATTAAGGGATCTCTCTAAAACACTGAGGAAGAGGGTTACAGACTAAACTTTCTGATAGGTTTGTCTGCTAATCCTGCTTTAGTTATTTTGGCTTTTCCTGAGAGAGAGCCTAAATGATGGGGGGAATAATATTGATAATAATATTCTACTTATGTTTGAAAGTACGGTTCTGATGCTTGATAGTGTTCTAGTAAATTTTACACTGTGACTATGTTGGAAAGGAAAACTTACCAGTATCAGCTATTACCATCAAGCTGTAATGAGAGGCAGCATGATTTTCTTATAATGTTAAAAGCAATGATTGCAGTATCTCAAATATAAGAGTAATGATGATGACTGTTTATTATTTTTCTGCTTATACTTAACATAAAAAATGACAAGTTTTTACTGAGTCCTTTAATTTTGCAGGCTGGAGTATTGATCTTATGTTCTGTCTGTCTGGTTAGATCCCTGAGGCACTATAAAGCATTCATTGCCTGTGCAGCTCTATTGAGGCATAAGGATTAAATGTATCATCCCACAGCCTTGGAGGATTTCTGCTGGAGTGCAAGATCTCCTACTCTGTGCTATTCCCACATATCATATGATAGGGAAAATTAATGTGGAAATGAAATTTGAGGGCAAGACAGGGTCTAGATGTTCTTCAAAGTCTCAGATGTTGGCTCAAGTCAGGACCAGAGTCCCAAATAAATAGTATAATGTTGGTACTGGGAGTTAGCTAAGAGAGGATTCACATTTAGATGATGTTTTGTATATTTGTCATCCTCACTCATTTATAGTTTACCTGACTTGAAATCAGAGGGAATTTTTCCCATATCTGACAGACAAGAATGCATCCACCAGATTAAATATTTATAAAGTCAAATAACCATTTCTAAGTAGTAAGTTGATGAGTGTCCACATTGAAATGATGACGTTTGATGAATTTTTATTGATCGTTATTTGCCTACTTGGAGGAGATCATGATCAATAATAAAAATAGAAACTTGTAGTCAACCCTTCTCACTGGTCATATAACTACTGCTTTTTTTTTGCGTTGTCACGACAAGCTTTTTCTCCAGATCAAAATATAATTCCATCAGCTGCCAAAGGGCATTACCCTGCAGCATATTTCTTTTATAAAAACTTCCAAATTTCAATCCACTAAAAGATAAAATTTTTTTGTTGACATCAATTTCTGATTATTGGGATGGAGTGGAGTCTTTTAAATAAACCTTTGTTTTCTATAAGATAATTTTTCCATCAGTGGCAAAAATATGAGACCTCAAAGAGAAACAGGCAGTATGTGTCTTATTGCAGTGTGGTTTTTCTTGAGTGGAAAACTTATTGGTTTTCATAAATCTTTTTACTCGTTTGAAACAATTTTTTTAAAGTAGAGCTGATAAGCTAGAGGAAGCTTAAACTGCAAGTGTTTTTTCACAGTCATTTCCTTCTAGAGCAATTATTTCCTGATTCACTATCCCTAAGAAAATCAATGTTAGAAGAAAGAAAAATTGGATTAAACATAAAGAGTCAGTTCTAATAATTTTTACTTTTCAAGTTCTTGTTGGATTACAATGTCCTTTACTATCATCTCTAAATTATTTAAAGTAAGCTAAGCAATCTTAATTCTTCTCCCTACTAAATTATTTAGGGCATAAATGTTTCCTGTTGAATGCTTTTGTGGTCAAATAATGTATCTCAAGCTAAGAGAATAAAATTCATTTTAATGCAATTATACGATGGCAATAGTTAGGAAAAGTACCTGAAGTGTCTTCCATTACGTATTCACTCGTGAAAATTTTGAAACTCAGTAAAATTCATTCCTTATTTTCATTAATAAAGCCCCAAAATACTCAAGAATTTCTTGTTACTTTTTTCACAGGACGCTAAAGTCAAAAGTAGTGAGTTTTCTTACAATGCGTGTTTAATTACAGCTGAATTACCTTCTCTTATTTCAAGATCTATCAGATTCTTTTCATTCATTGTTATGTGTTCACAGGTATAGAAGAAATGAATCACAGAGTGAGTGAACATCCTGGAGGGCTTCAAGATACACCACATTCTTACTTTTAAGGAGGAATTTATACTATACACAATAAAGCATTGATTACATAATTCTGTATTTCATAGCACTTCACTTGCAAAGGGAAGATAGGCTAGACCTGGTTGACCAGGAATTTAAATCAGTAGGATGGTTCTCATTGATTTGACAAGACCATGGCTGAGGTCAGAAAACTTCAGAATTAAGTATGGAGGTTGGTAAGATCTATATCTGATGTAGTTTTTGCTTTAAATAAAAGGCCAAGCTTGTTTTTGCAGCACTGCCTGCAGAAACTCTCACCATTCCAAATTAATATAAAATATTTTATTACAGTAGGCTGTTGACACATAAGACACTCTATCTCTTTTAGGTATCTTTAGAAAGAATACACCAAGGAAATAAAGAGTTTGAATGGAAATCAACTCCCAGATGCACTATTTCTATTGAAAATGCCCATATTTTTTTTCCCCCAGAAAATCAATGCCCATTGGTGTGTTAAAAGAGCAAACTACTCCCCAACAGAACAAACACAAATATGTTTATTAAATAGTGCAATATTAAATAAAATTCATAACTCCTACTATTTTAGTGCAAGTGAGAAGCACATTACTTTTAAATAACCCATTACAAAGAAAAAAAAATGTGAGGACGAACACCCTGCTTTACGTGGTACTCACTATTTAGATTAAGAAATTTTCTTACCCTCTGCTCCCATGATAGCAAAATTCTCTACGGAGTTAAAGAGCAGTCTTATGCTCAGATATGTAGTCCACTGGAAAGAGTGCTGCAAGCTACTGGGCTGAGAACTGCAAACCATTCTCTTTCTTAAGCTCAAAAAGACTTTTGCAAAGCAAACAGCTGAAGGATTACCTTACTCTCTGATAATCGCTTTCATATATGTCAATATGCTGAGCTGTCAGGCAGAGAACACTTACTTTGACCCTTACTTCAGCCTTGCCATGAGGGCCAGAAACAAGAGAAGCAGAGCTTGATGCATTTAGAAATAGAAAATTTCCCATATAGAGATGCAGTTGGATGAGTCTTATTTGTTATACCAGAGGAGATGGCTGCTAACTCCTCGGAAGTAAAGAGGCACTACTGGTGTAAAACAGAACAGAGCTGTATACCTCGTTTTATTTCACACTGATTTAAAAGCTGCATTGCTAGCTGCCTCTTACATCTCTTATAATAGAAATCATCATATGCCTCAACTGGCTCCTGGGCTTGCCTTAGTAATGTTGTCATTCTGCCACACTTAGTGCTTCTAGGATGGCTGGGGAGAGCTGAGAGCCCAGACCCAAAACCCTAGCAAAGATTGTAACAATACAGTAAAAATGACCCTTTAAAAAAAAAAAAGATTTTGTTTTTCATGCAGGCTGTTACAAGAAAAATATAGCTGGAGAGGAAAAGCTAGTAATTCGGTTGATGAGAGAGGAGAAAAGGTATTTTTCTATACACTGACAAATATGCAGTGCCTGAAGAATGCTGTATATGTCGGCAATTGGTTTTCTGTGTCTCCCATAAAAATCCTTGGGGAAAAAAAAAGATTCTGCAGAACCTGATCTTTTTCTTTCACCATTCTCCTTCTAAAAAGAAAACTAAGGAGGTTTTACCTTATCTTTGCTCATTGGCATTAAGTGCCTCTGAAGGGTTAGAGCCTTGGCCTGGACAGCCTCTCTAGGTTTCTTTCATTGACCCTGGAGATAAATCAGGAAAGAAACAGGGTTTTGTGCACTTGTCTCACTCTGAAGAGAAGTCATTTTCTGAGTGCCTGAATGGCAAGAAAACCAGCTTCAAACCTTTCTTCCAGGTCAATGAAGAAATTTCGTTTTCAGTGAAACCGAACGTGTTTAACACACTTTGACAAGTCATAGAAATTTTGTCATATGGTGCTTCAGTGGGTGGATGGTGATATGGACCATCTCATCAAGCAATATGTCTTCTCAGGGGTGCAGACTGTGGAATTACAGTATCACAAATGCACTGGCATTTTCTTCACTAGTGATTTTCCTCAAGGATGAATTTGATTATGCCATCTTGAGTTCAGTATTCACTACTGTGAATGTTATCACTCTCTAGACCCGTAGCAAGTTAACAACTAAAAAAGTTTGTTTTCATGCATCAGAAATGATGACGTTCTAGTCATCAGTATTCTGCTTTATGCTGCCTTTCATTCCATATCATACCAGTCCAGACTGAGATATTAGGCAGAAACAGAAGGCACACAACTATTGAATAAAAGAAGGGTGATGTATTTTCTTTCTTTTCTTCTTACCCATGCATTAAAAAAGTAAGCACATCTGCAATTCAGAGTTTTATAGCTGGGATGCTGCTAAGCATTATGGATGGCCTCTGTATAAAATTTAATCTCTCTCATGTTATGCTGAAGGTCCAGACGCTTCCTCTGAGCCTCGAGGTATAAGCTGTAGGAGCAGTAGGATCATACAAGCACTTTCAAGCCTGCACATTCAATATGTAATAGAATATGCATAAGTCCCTTAGATTCAAATGTTCAAAAAGATAAGTAAGCTCAACTTGTCCAACTCTTCAGCACCAGCTACCACCTCTAGACATAGCAAATGGAAGGGAGGTGGAGGAAAGATGGTTGACCGATGATTCAGATGAGGAAAATAAGGCATCAGAAAAACAAGTGTTCTCAGACAGGGCTTTTATTGCAAGACACATTTTGTGCAGCTGTGGCTATCCTGGTTTATGCCACAGCTGTGCTGTGCCCAAAACACTGAAAGAGTACCTGAGTTTTTCATCACAGAGAAATTAAGGAAGGTTATATGGGAAAGAGGGAAGGGAAATGGGGTACCCAATGAGAGTAAGCAACATCTAGTAAAGCCAACCGCACCTAACTAAACCCCAGCCAGCAAAGCTTTACAAAGAATGAGGCAAGCATGAAGTGAGATGGCTTAACACTCGCTGACACAGTTTGGGCAGGGTGAAATGACTGCCAGGGAAGCCTTTTCTAGCCAACACCGATTTCAGTAAGGTGCTTTCTTCTACCTTTCTATTTATTGTGCCAGTACAGACTGACAGCAGGAACATGATGCAGATGTGCAATGTCAAAATGAGTAGACGGTAGTGGCTTGCTAAAGTTACCCTGTTAAAAAGTATTCTGTGGAAGTGCATGAATGCTAATGCACTTCCAAACTGGAATATATTCAGTATGGAGAGCCCACAGTCCATTGAGACTAATCACTGACTAATTCTCTTGTGCTTGTGTTGGGGAAACCCACCAAAAATGGCAAAGGTATACACAGTACTGGAGCTGTCTGGACATAGACCTGGGCCTCCCTGGAGAGCAGATGCCCTGAAACACTCATGCCAGGCTAGTCATCAAACCACAACAATTACTAAGCTGAAAAAGCTGGAATCTCATCCTCAATTACTTTATACGTAATTTATAAAGCTGTCTGGTGTTCTCACTGAATCATTATAAGATCTACTGTGATATATAGAATCATAAGGCTCTCAGATAATACGATAGTTATGAACATCTACTTGGTTAAATGTTTATGTAACTTTGTCTAACAACATTAATTTTGTAACAAACAGAAAGCAGTATTATAAGAGAAAGCTGATTCATGGGACTTTCAAGAAATATTTCTGTTCTTCTGCTGCTACATAGAATTCAGGACAGAATTCAGCCCTAGTGACTTTTCAGGGAAGTGCTAAGTGGAACAGCCTTGGGCTAGTCCACATCACAAAAGCTTTATTACCACTGATTTTAAAAGGAGCATTACTCAATAATCTGAAGTTTAAGCTCCATTTTGCTGTAATTTTGAGTGCATTACTCAAAAATATGTATGATTGCTGATGATCCCATTTAGAAAAAGGAAGAATTCACATAATGCGATAAGTTTTCCAGACTACAAATCTCTCTATAAGGAAACTAGAAAGATGTATTTTCGAGTCCATTATATGGTCGACAATCAAAGATTAAAAAGCTCAAATGCTCAAACCAGAAGTATACAACAAATGGATTTTTATTGACTGTTTTGGATAAATGGATTAATTTTTTAAAAAATCATATTACAAACTGGTGCAGTACCATAAAACTAGTTTGAACAAGTGGAGATGCCATTTTTAGCCAGCACAGCTCCTGCAGCGCTGTAGCCCATTCTCATTGCAGGCAGTACACTTGAGGGCTTTGAATGAGTCCGTAAAGCAATTCCGGAACACAGACATCTTGCTCCCATGGCACGCTGAGCACGGCAGGAAACCAAAGCCCCCGCAGGAGAGGCACTCTTGAGGAAGCTGGACTCTCTGCTCAAAGAATGTAAGAAAGACAAAAATGTTACCTCATCAACCACCGTAAGGTCTAGGACAATGAGGACTCTAGGACAGCTAAAAATACACATTCTGGTTCCCATTCGGGGCAAGATCCACCACCCCATCCCATGGAAAACCACCATGGATGACCAGTAAGTCCGCCTTTTCCTTTGGTCAGATCCACATGCAATGTCAAAGAGGCTCACTGCAGGTTCATTGGTCACTTTATACCACAGTAGCCTGCATTTATACTTGCCAAAATAGCAAGCTAAAGGGCAGCTTGCATACATTACTTGGATGTTGTTTAGGTCTAGATTAAATCTAGGAGGTGTTGCAATGACTGAATCCAAACTCCAGGCAGTTTATGCTGATGTTGTGTTTTCTGTGCTGTATGTTAAGATATTATGACTTTCAGCGCTTGCATGCTCACGCTGAACATATTATACCTATTACAGTTAAAGCTGATGATATCAAAAAGCAATTCATAGCTTCTGACAAGGAGTACTCAAGGAAATAAGTGGTGTATTCAAATTTATGGGTGTAGAATGCTGAAGCTTTAAGTGTAAAGAAGAAAGATCATCAATGTTCAACATTTATACCCAGAGAAAATTGCTTCAAGCAAGTCTTGAGGCCTCTCAATTGTCCCAATTGCCATGTAAAACAATAAATTTACTCTATTTTTTATTGGATTAAAGACAGTGGAGAACAGAAGAAGAGATTTCAAAGACACTTTCAAGTGTCACTTGCTGAAGATGTGGCTAGTTTATTTAATGATTGCCTTGAAGTTCAAATTAGAGAAAAGAAAGGTGTGCCGCTTTGGGTACTTACCACCACGTTTTAGCATTGCACTGTTGAGTAAAGACTTTGTGGGTTTATTCACAAAAAAGAACAAAAATCCATACAATTCCTGCTAGTGTTAGTCTGAGGAATTATGCACCACTAAAAAACTAGTGACAAATTATTACCAGAGTATAATAAAATACCCAGAGAAAATGTAGTACCTGGAGCACCATCAAGAAAAATGAAAATATTTCTGCAAACCCATTAATAATAGCATTCATCTATTGAAAACTCAGATGAACATGCAAAAAAGGCATTTTTTTCTTTTTGTTCTGTAGCTCATAAACTTGCTGCTCTTCTTCACAAGGCAAACAGATCTCATTACTATTAGCTCACCCAGGGATGACTTTTGGAAATATTTAATGTAAAATTAACATTCTTTTTATCTCATGTGTGTTCCCATCTTTCATAATTTTTGATGATTGTTTACTTCATTGAACATCATTGCAAATAATCTCAAAATTTTAAGAGAATAATATCTTTGTTCTTTACATTCATTATCGCTTGTTAGGCTCGGATGTAGTTAAGAGAACTAACAAAAGTGACGAAAACAAAGCAAAATTGCTTTAGCTCAGTTTCTTGAATAGTGGCCATTTCCTCCTTAAAGAGATGGTCGTTTGTGGAACCACTTTCTGCATCTCCAGTAATGAAGAAACCTGATTCCCCTTGCAATTGTAGCAAACCCAGTTTTGAGGAAAAAAAAAAAAGAGAGTAAGAAAAAAAGGACAACCAAACACACACAAGAAAAAACATCAAAAGGCAGTGAAGTATTGGTTGTATTCAGTGAGCAGTTATCAGTTTCCTGTAGTATGACATTTTTTGTCTTATATATGTACTTTCTGTCAGAAGATTAGGACATAAATTAGTCTAGGTAATAACAACATAGGGCCCCCTCCCCAAAACAGGATGTAAAAAAGAGTAAAACAAAAAAAGCATTTGGGATCATCAGTTTATAGCAGAAGAAAAGGAAACGGTAAAGAAGAAAATCTACTTGATTACAAGTAGTAAATGTACATTCCCTATATTTATTTGCAGAAATAAAAGTACCTCAATTTTTGTTAGGAGATCCTGCAGTTCCCCAGATTCATTCATTAGTAAAATTTTCTCAGCCCCCTATTAGGAAAAAGAAGATGAAAAATGTCAGCCATTTTACCATGAAAAAACCAGAGATGATCAGAAGATTTGGTCTTGAAATTTTAAACAGGCTGAGGACAAATTTGACTCACATTAATTATATTGCAATTAGGTCAACCTTAGTAAAGCTAGAAGGAGAGGAGAATCTAATCACAGGTCTGATAGTAATGCTTGAAGTTTGCCACCAGGTGACATATCACATTGCCTTTTCTGTAAAAGGTGACACAGCCTGGAAATTCTGATTGTGTTCCCTTTATTTTACAGGGTATGTTTCCTGACAGAATAAGAAATATTTCTAGTTATCATGTAAATAAAAATTACAATTATACAAATATACAACATATCAGAGAATGCAGCAAAATGGGAAGAGGAGATTGTATTTCAAATATTCTGGCAGCTGAGCATTGAATTAAGACATAATGTGCCTAATGTATAACACAACGAGAAAAAGAGTATTGAAAATACTCTAACAACATTAAAGTCAGACATAACAATGAGTAATAATAACTTAGTCTGACTACATTAGGCCTCTTAGGGTTTCTGTGTCCTGAACCAAGGCTCCACTGAAGTGTTGGGGATATTTTTCCTCCTGAAAGTGAATGCTGAGAGATCTGCAGGCAAAATAAAAGTGTCCAGGAGGATATGGAGCTTTTTTTTCCTCCTCTTCTAATTAGAGGGCCACATTTGAATGTCTATACTTCACTTACGTAACCAAATTCATTGAATACTAAATACTATGAAACGCTTATGGACACTTTTAATCAGAAACCAACAAAAGGTGAGGAAACTGAGGCACAGATACATCGGCCTTACTTGCTGCCAGGGGCAATTGGCCATATCTTCACCACGTGGTGAGTTCATGCCTTTGTGCTGCCCCAGTTTGCTGGTCCCTGCATATCCAGATTGCTAAATTTTGTCTTTGAGTTTGCTTCCAGCATTAACTAGAAGGTGTGGTGAGACCCTGGCGCAGGGCTGAGGTGCAGTGGGATGCTGGCACACATCTCAGATGTGCCATTAGTTTGAGATGCCAGTAATCAGCCCCACCTCCCCACCAGCACCTCTCCCAGTTTCTGGGAGGTGCAGGAAAAGCTGCTGGTGAGCACAGGGAACACGTGTGCGCCTCTAATATTCCTCTAAGTGTCAAACTATTCACAGCACCTTGCTGGGGACTACAGAGGCTACAAGTGTGTAGCCCAACAGCCAGCTAAAGGCAACCAAACCTTTCAAAGGTCTTTGTATGACACCCTACTAAGGTTATTTTCCCTGTAGAAAGTCTTTTTGCTCTGGCTTTATACAAAAGAGAAGCACTTTTGACTCTGTGTTTGATGATTTTCATTTTAGTTAAAAAGGAAAATGTTAATATTTTAGTGGATGTGAAAAGCCACTTTTTCAGTGGACACTACTCTTACAGTGTTATACTTGCAAAGAGATATTTAAAAAAAGATGTATTACACAAGGTAATTAGTTGTAGTTAATTAATCACAGAAGATGACAGGGGACTGATGAGCTAGCCTTATTGTGCTGACTCTTCTATTGAAATCCCTTATAGATCATGGGCAGAGTGCACCAGCTCCAACACATGCATTAGGCTGTCTGTGTCCCCAGTAGAGCAGCTTTTAGCAGTCTATTGGGCCCTTTCACGCTTGTCCTCTCGTTTTTCTCTGCTTTCACACAGAGCAGGCAGTGGGAGTCATTGGTACAACAGTGAGGACTGGCCAAGGCAGCCCATGGAGTATTGGCTTGGGGCCTAAATACACTGCAGCAGCTTAAGACAAAGCTTGTGCTGCTCATCTGAAGCAGAGACATTAAGGATTCACAGCTTTATTGATGATGGGACTGTAGCACCCCAAACTCCTTAAGCTAGACAAGCCTCAATTTGCCCCCTTTCGGAAAGGATCTCTTCTCTGTGGCCACAGGCAAAAGCATTCCTGTGACTTCTGCCCCATGTTACAGGGATGTTGTGTGATAATGCTAACTGTCTTTTACAGCACAGTAATTAAAAGTTTTACAGGTTTCCTGTTATAGATTTATATTTTAAATTATTTCTCTTTCTGATGACAGTCAGTCAGCTGTGTTCCTTTCAAAGTAGAAAGCTAAGGTTTTAAATTAAAACCCAAACATCAGAATGGCTATCAATGTTTTTAAGTGTTCCAGTCTGTCTTCTCTGATTAGTGGCTGCCCCAAGTGAAATATAAATAAAAGTCTGCAGAGGTTAACCTTCCCTCTGGATCTTTGAGTCTTAACACACAGAGTCTGTAATTAATGGAGTAATTAAAGCAGCTGCTAAGTAAGTCAAATAGCTGCTTTCTGACCAGAAAGTGATGCCTTTCTTTTTCTAGGTTCTGCTCAGTCCACAGTTACTCACAAAGGTATGTGAAGCATTAAATAATCTGTCCCTCCAGAGAGTAACATAAGGAGCAGGAGGGACAGTGGGTATAATCTTTAGAGAATCAGCAGGGAGAAGTGAGTTTTCAGTTTTGTTACCCAATTAAATTTCAAAACAGAAGCCTGTGAATCCTGTATCTACTAACTTTGCTGAATCTGTACCATACTGGAGGAGTCCAGGGGTTGTAGTCAGATATTTGCCCTTCTTTTGGTAAGGAAAAGCCACAGACTTGGCTAAATCATCCAACAATTTTTCCAGTTCATTTTAATTAATAAAATTATTTTCCCAATTATCCCTTGATAACATCCAGAAATTAACATCATGTTTCAGATATTAAATTCCCATGTATACTTCCCATTAACTGTAGAGCTAGGACCAGGTCCACTAAGTTTTCTACTGCCCCGCCTCTCTCCTGTCAATAAACCTCTCTGGTGCTACCTATCTTGGATATAAACCATTACCATTTCCATGATGTAATTCTTCATCAAGGAATAAACATAGATATATGGTTCTGCACTTGGCTTTAACTAGAACACCTGCTGGTTTTGGGAAGCAGCCTCTTTTCCACACCATTCCTTATATACTGAGAAAAATTAGCAAGGCACTGCAACATCCCTCTTGTGGACACATTTGCAGCGCAGATAAATTGCATGCCCCATTTCCTATTTCACTAAGCACGTAAGCAAGGCCTCTTGTTAAGGCAGGAAAAATGCGCTCACACCCTTCACCATCCCTGGCCCTGCCATGTCCCTCACCGTGACGTACCGAGGAGTTGGGCTCTGTGTGCCCCTGTCTTTGCCCACAGCTCACACTCCCTCCAGTCTGCAACACCTCTGGCAGCCAGGGGCCCCTTGGCAGCAGATACACAGGGGGTACAAATTAGTGCCTGGAAATCTGCCCACAAGCTGAGAAAATTGACACTGCGGAACAGTACCAGCACCAGAAACTCTGGATTTGGTATGCAAAGAACGGTAAAGGGTGATGTGTAAAAAGCAATTGAACCCTGCATTTCCTGACAGATTAAGCTGCAAAATGGAGGAAACAAGGGGGAAAATGCTAGGTGACTGAATGCAATAATTACATAGTAGTTTTACTGCCACAGAGCCATTCATATCCTCCCATCAAGTGAATACCAGAAGAATATATTTAACAAAACACAGAGGCTGTAGAGAGCTATAATATATATATGGCCACTGGAAATCAGCTGAAAGGAAACTGTGAAACTGTTAATTCCTGTCTCACAAAAAAAAATATTTTACACATGTATTTTCTAAAAGTCAGTTACAAAAACAGCTTCATCATTCTCTGAAAATGATCATAACCAATGTGTCAATACTGTAAATCTCATGATGTTTTGGATTCATTATAGCTGGGAAAACTAAACAGGAGACATTTTCTTCAGAAAAAACAGCCTTAAATTCACATATCTGAAAAAAAATCAAGTAGGTTTTTATGGCAAGTGAATACTGTAATTCAATCATGCATTTCAAGTAGAAAAAGAAAATACATGTATTTTTAAAATATTATGCTGTGGTTTAACATATTTACAAAAAATTACTTAATTTGCCTGTTTTATTTGCATCCCTTTTCCAGAAAAGTGGGTCTTTGCATAACATAAACCTTTAACAATTCTGAATGCCTTTATAAGAGTAAATGAATGCTCCATTATTATTTTTTTTTGTCTGGCTTTCTGTTTTCTGGAAGTAATTTTTTATTTTGCATTGGTATCCCAGCAGATGGCATAATTCCATTTCAGATGGAGACAACCTCAGGTGAAAAAAAGGGATTAGATCAGCTGGTAAAGAGCATGCAGCTGAAAGAAACAGCAATTTCCTGACAGACTGATATTTAGACAGTGTGTGTCAAGAAATACAATGATTCAATCCTGAAAAAAATGCGAAGATTAAAAGCCCTGCTGTACTGCAGCATGCAGGACTTTGCTTGACAGTAGCTAAATATGATTTTTCTATTGCTTCTGCCCAAGCCATGGTTTGTTTCATTGTCCCTCTGCAGGCAATGACAAATTCCACAGCACTGTGAATATTTATCCCCACAGCCTGCGATGCTCAAACAACTTTGTCCATGCTTCTGAACAGCTTGGGCACCATATACTCTATCAGATGCACATATGCTGGGTTTTGGTGCTTTTGTTACTTTTATCTCATTAAGAATAATCTTTCCCCTTTCAAAACTGTTCATAGTTTAATTCAGGGTTGGGGTTTTTTCTACTTATGACTCATTGAAAGCTCAGTATAGATTCTCCTTTGTATTGCTACATGCAATCTCCTTCAGGGAGGTATTTTCAGGAAATAAATATTCAAAATTGAAAAAAAAGAGAGAGAGAGAGAAAAAGTGGAAAATATTGCATGATTTATTTACTGTCACACTAGGCTTTGGGATTTCTGTGTTTCATTTGCATATCAGAAGTTAATTATTATAAAAGGCACTATAGAAATATCCACTGTTACCAACGAGACCAAATTCTGTAATTAGTTCTCGATTGCATTTTAATGAAGCACAAGCCTAGCACAGGTTCCAGCCAATATCCTGCCTTTGGGATCACGATGCACTGTCTTCTGAAGGTGAATTGACAGAGATGGGGGGTGAATACTTCATTGCCAGACCTTCTCAACATGCCTAGTGCCCCCCTCCTTATTTCTCTAAATGAATGAATTTCAAATTCTCTTGTGAAGCCATATTAAGACAGAGAAATAATTGCCATAAAATAATGGGGCTTGCCACATTTACCAAACAGAATGAGTGCACACAGGTCCCTTGCCCAGGCAGGTGACAGGCTCATCCTGGGGCTCTCCTTTCCCACCTCCCTGCCAGCCACAGGCGCTCTGTTTACAGCCACAGCGCGCTGCCCAAGTCAGCCCTGCTCGCACCAAACTTGGCTTTCTCATCGGGTCCATCTCAGCTAAAGCACACCAGGGTGGTGCTGCAGCAAGCAGCAGTGCCTCCCATGGTGATAATTAGTGGAGAGCAGGGGAGGGCACAAACCTCCAGTGGGAACAGGGGTGAGGCACACGCTGCCATGAGCTCTCTGTGACCAGAAGAGCTGTCTCATGCACTGTTCCCTGCCTGCAAAGCTGCTTTTCCACAAATAATGTCACTCTTACTTGGAATAGCTTTAATTCTCTCATGAAACTAAAGTTTGTTCCAGTTAACTACAGTATGCCTCGTCAATTTAAGAAAAAAAAAAAAAAAAAGAGAAAGGAAAAGAAGCAAGAAAACACACCCCATTTCTGGGGGTTTTCCTGGTTTTTAGCAGCCCACTGCTTTTAGTTTTCTTGTGCTAAAAGAAAGTCATGTAAGTGCGGTTGCCTTGCTGCAATAAATGTCTGTAGATCAGAACACTGAACTGTTTCATTTTTCTTTACCTATAGGAGGTGTATTTGTCTCTTCTGTAGAAAGCTATTTTCTTATTCACTTGACTTCTTTTCTATACCTCTCCAAAGTATCTCATACAGTACATAGAGAGTTTTAATGAGATTTTATTGGTTTTTACACTGTCACTCTATTAGAAAACAAGTTTCTCACAATCTTGAAAAACAAACAAATGAAAAAAAAAAACAACTGGCAGTGACTTTATGGGCCATCCATCATACCAAAATGACTGTATCCAGGCATTTCCTACAGTTAAGCAAATAATTTATTTAGTCAATTTCAAAATCTTATCTGAATTCTTTCAGCAAATTGATCATACATGGACTGAAATTTTCTTGGAGTCAATCATAACTCACAATTTACACTTTTAACACGATAATTAGATGAGCAAATCTTAGTCTGAATCGTGTTGAATTTTAAGCTGCTGTTGAATGTAGCAATTCTACTCCGAGCTGGCTGGAGAACGCTCCAAATCAGAGTTTTGATAAAAGCATATTCTACTATGAAGTGAAAGTCACTGTCTGTTAATACTCTGCACACAGGTGATTTTACAGCTGCTATAGTGGTCTGGCAAGGCCTATGACAGCAAATGCATTTGTTTTAGTGCTCAGGGAAGCCTAACTCATGCAGAATACATGGAAAGCTAGGAAGGCATGGGGAAAAAAGAGACGAAAGTGTTCATACAGGCCCAATATTTATTATATCTGATTGTTGGTTACACTGCATTTTGTTGCTTAAATATTTTGTGAAAATGAAAGCTTTAAGTGATGCAAACACAATAACCTCACTGTGTTTAAATATAGTTTTCCTTCACAAATCACATTCTCGCAGTCGGTGCTAATTGCCAGCTTTTTACCACTCGAGACAAATACCTTCTCTGAGCTTCCAGCCTGTTTTCTTTATGCCACTTTCCAGAATATTTTTCTTTTGATTTATTTTTTTTCTGTCTATGAGAAACACATTTCAAAAGTACAGGTTCACTGAGAAGGTGATTTCAAATATTGATAGGCTTCTAGACCTAGAATACTAGTGTAAAAATGGAGATTAGAGTTTTCCATTTGGAGCTTATGTCTCACAATAGAGCAGAGTTGGCCTGTTTTTCTCTCTCTTGAACAGCTAGACTTTTTTAAAGGTAAGTATTAACCAGTTTTGTATCTAAAATATGTTCAGCTGATTACAGATCCTGATACAGACTACATCATCTAAAATTCAGTATATATTTAAACTCTGACACCCCAGGGTGTTAGTCTCATATTCAACACAATATTACTAAATGACAGGTTTATGTTATATGTGTTCTTCCTTGGACAATCATACTTGAAGGCTCTTATGAGGAAAAAAATCCATTTCTCTAGATTTTCATGGTTTCAATTACAGAATAAGATATTTTTTACCAAACAGATGATATCTGAGATGTGTTACTGCCTCTTACTCCCTTCCTGATAGTTTCTCCCTGGTTGTCTTTTGCATCTTCAGATCAAACTTATCAGTGAGGATCTGTGCAGTGCATATTACAAAAGAATTTCTGTCTTTGATTGTTACCATCTCTGCAGCATTGTAGGCAATTTTCTAAAAATCCTGCTTCTCATTCATCGAGATTTTCATCTGCTCTTCCCAACTGTAGAATAAAACATAGGTTCATACTTCACTTACCCCAAGATAATGGCCATCAATAAACACAACAGGGAGCGAGGGAACTACGCAGACACCTCTGCATCTTTCGTCTAGTTCTTTTCCATAATCACTGTTCAGAGCAATGTTTTTTTCTTCGAATTTAACTCTGTGATTTTGAAATATCTTTCTAACCAGTTCGCATCTTTCAAAAGTGGTTCTCACCACACGAAGACTGGTAGTATAAATTACTATGCGGCCAAACTCTGGGACTGTTGAGACCTGGAAAAAAATAGTTCCCATTACATTAAGCAAAGGGTTAATAGCTTCCAAGTATTGAGTAATTTTATTTAAAATACTATTTAAGAAAAGTGAAACTAAACAGCATCTTAAAAACACAATCCAACATTCAACTTTTTTTCAAATGTGAAGATGGAACAGAAGGAAAGAAGTTCTTGAAAACACCAACTTAAGGCAATTTGAGTTGTTCAAGTAAGGTGCAACTTGACTTTTTTGGAAAGTTTTACAGATGGTGAGTTAACTTATATATTTTCAAGAAACTGATATATTTTAGATCCTGGTGAATGTGAATAAATTGACACTGTTCTGCTGATGTCTGAATCTGTTAATACAGTCACTTGTGTTTGCACAAGCAGAGTCTGGTAGTACCCAGATGTTAGTTTTTAGATGTTGTTGACAACCTCCTTCAAGACAAGAGCCTAAGCTAAGCCTTAGAGTGTCCATGAGCAAACAGTAACTCAGAATACTTTAGGTCTCTATGCTGAACTAGATTATGACTGCAGAAGGTACAGATGTACCCCTAATTTTTAATGTAGTTCCACAACAAATTATTCCAATATCCAAACAATTAAAAATGTATATTTTGTGTGTATTCAATGTCCAATTGAAAACCTAATGCAGCTAGCTGGAAAATGTTTCACACTACAGATCAGATTTGGCTTTTTACACCACTTTTCCACATGCAAAAGTTTATGCTGCTTCTTTCCTTTCTCGGATGAAAATAATTAGGTAGTGTAAATACTACAAGGATTAGTTTGCCCAAGAGAGAGTGATAGATTTTCAAGAAGCCTGAGAATCATTCTCTAAACAAAGATATTATGTTCAAACATATAACTAAAACCCCAGCTTTTTAAAAAGGTGGCAATGCATTTCCAAGCTTTCCAAATTATCCATTGTATTCAGCAAATTATATTTAATTATTTCATCTCAGTATTCCAGGAATGGAAACACAAGTTAGAAAATTAAAAGCAAGGATGCCTCTACTATACTGTAGCACTGTATGGAAAATGAATCTTGATGGGTGAA
Source organism: Edolisoma coerulescens (assembly GCA_013397115.1). Taxonomy (NCBI): domain Eukaryota; kingdom Metazoa; phylum Chordata; class Aves; order Passeriformes; family Campephagidae; genus Edolisoma; species Edolisoma coerulescens. The sequence goes on along the minus strand of VWZW01008200.1, from coordinate 332,922 downwards.
TAGATAATTTGCTACCCATGTCATGCATTAACTATAAAAACATAGTAGTTAAATTGGGCAGATGCCACTGCAGATTTTGCGATATAACCAATCATGATTTATCTTACTACCTAAATAAAAAAAAATATATATCCTTGCAAAAAGCATATCCTGCTTAGAGAGGTGTTTACAAGGTTCTTCATATGGTAAAGAGTTCTCAGAAAAAATATTTGCATTTCACAGATCACTTACAGAGCACTGGAAGTGTAATTGCCAACATGTGTAACATGGCTTTCATCTCCCGTTCTGGAAGGGAACCATGTTGTGGTAGGTCAATATTTTTTCTCTTTGAATGGAGGTCAGAAATTCAATTTTAGGAAAAAATGTTATGAAAATGGGCTACTTTTCTCCAGCCCGTTTTCTAGGTTGAAAATCTGTTATACTGCTACTGCAGCATTGACTCTTCTCCAGCATATTGTTCACACATTCCAAGTGAGAGAATTAGCTCATCCTCTATGTAAAAGACAAGTACTCTACATAAATACTGCAAAATATTTTAGTAACCACACATGGCTTGCTTGAAGGAAGAGGAGTTCGTTGTTTTCATAAGTAACCAAAAGAAGTTGCTAAAATATTACTTAAATAGAAAATTTCTCACATTCATCATTTCTTCCTCTTTGGAGTGACAATACATTTTGAAGTGCAAAACTATTCAACAGGATGGAAGCTCTTGTTCCTCCGTAGCTCTAATCTCTAATGCTGTTTGTTCCCAGACACCAGAGGCTGGCAGCCTAGGTACAGACAGTCATTATCTAGTGAAGCATCAGGACAGAGGTGTCCCTACAGCATACAAATAAGCACCTGAAGAGATGGAAAAATGGAAAGTTGTAAAGTGATCCAGAGAGATATCAAGTGGAAGGTGTGTACAAAGAGGCGCTTTTGTGTTTATTCCTTTATTTTTTCCTAATGTGGCAGTGAAGAAATACCACTTTTTGCCCTGCAAAGAAGTATCAAGGACATTGATTAAATAATTCTTCAGGGAAATTTTGATAAAAACTTTGTTTTCTGTGGTACAAGTGTACACAACTTGTCCTTGCAAGGACTTTTATCATAGCAGGAAAATCCTACTTGTCACCTGTCTGAAAACCACATTGTTAATTAAAAACCTGGGGGTTTATAATAAGAATCTATGTTAATTCTTATTTTTCTAAACAATATAGAGGCTGCAAACTGTAATATCGAATTACCAGAATACATTCTTGAAGTAAACCAGTAAACTGCATTTTTCCTTTCTAGGTTGGAACTGTGGCAAAAGCATAATAAATAACAAGCAGTATAAACAAATGAAAAGAAAGAAAATGAATTTTTACAATTTTACTTTGCAAACTTGAAATTAGAGTCACCTCATGTAACTCACAAATGAGCATAAAACTCTAGGTGACATTAAACAGAAGGCAATTCTCTGGTTAATGGGCATGAAAAAACTTTAATAAAGCTGTGGAAGTTGGACAGAGGAATGCACCAAAAGATTTGGACCAACCTACATTAACCACTTATTTGCAGTTCTTGCAGGTGGAATTCTCATTGAAGCAAGAAGCTTATGATGGCTAAGTTTTTTATATATTTTTCGTATATTTGTAGCTTGATAGGTTGTTAATGAATGGCTGTAACTCCAGTACTTTTCCTACCCTTTTCCCCTAGATTTTAGCACAATAAGCTAACCTTGTAATACATTCCTGAAATACTGTTTAGCCTTATTGTCAGGAAGAGGACCTACAAGAACATTTGTTTTCCAACCAGAATCTGAGAAGTCATAAAAAGAAGTGGGGCAAAGAAGCCCTTGGACCAACTCCACGGGGTTGACCCAGGGCTGGGTTACTGGGGCCACTGAATGTCCTACTGGATGCACCCATTTAATATCCTAATTAATTAACCTTATAAAAATTTTAGAAATCTGGTGCTGGGTGCACCCATCACCACTGGGACACCTGGAAGCTTCCAAATAAAGGTCTGCTTTTTCCTTTACAATTCTAACACTGTTGCAAGGGGTTTTTTCTCTCTTGATTATAGGAAACACTCACAGATACCATTTGGCCTGAAGCAGCAACTATTGTGTCAGATTCAGGAAACCCTGTGCACACAGGCCAAGATTGGGCTTCAGACAAAGTATGTGTATAGGAAGACTGTCAAGGAAGGGATTTAATTTTCCAGGGCGAAATAAAGTTGCTTTAGTAACAATCCTCTACATCATTTACAGCTCTTGGTTTAACCATCTTTAGTGTTACCATCTCCTCAAGAGTCAAAGGGCACATTCTGCTTTACTGCCCCAGCCTGAAGAGCTTGCATCTTTCTCGGGAGTGTCAAGTAGCCAGCAACAGCAGCAGCATGACCTGCATCGCTTCACAGCAGAGCTGCCACTTCCAGTGACTAAGAAACTGCTGCCCCTTTTTTTCTGTCTGGAGAGAAAAAGTAGTTGCTTCATCAGTTCAATCCTGTTCATGATTGAACACAAAGAAGCCACCTTACTTACTTTGTGCCTGACTCAATCTTTTCCCAGATTCCTTTATGAGGTCAATCAGGGCTTTTGCAAATCACAGAATCATAGAATCATAAAATGGTTTGGATTGTAAGGAACCTTAAGGATCATCTAGTTCCAACACCCCTGCCATGAGCATGGACACCTCCCACTAGACCAGGTTGTTCAAAGCCCTGTCCATCCTGGTCCTGGTGTGCAACTGGGGGAAATCTATCCCTCTGCCATGCCACTGCTGTCCATCTGACATGGTTGAAACTAAATATAATCCTTAACTGGGAAAATCTGCAAGCAACATAAGAGATGGCATCCATGAGGCTAAATTTGTGAGCTCATTATCAAGAGGGACCACAAAAGGGAGGAAGAAATTGCTGATGAAAAAGAGAAGGCTTAATAGAGCAAGCAGGTGAGCAACAAAATGAAGGGATGCAGGGGACTGAAAATGGGCTGAAAATACAGAACTAAACAAAACCAGATGATAAACCGAAACCTAAAATGAAGGGATGCTGACAGAGGAAGAGTAGTAGAGACTAAATGTAGAAATAAAAACATGAAAAATATGGCAAAAACAGAGATAGGCAGTAAAACAAAACGAAGTACATGATAAAACAGAGAGAAGGTCACCAAAATAAGACATCCTGAACTTTTTTTTAAAGAAATCCCAGTAGTCAGTGTAACTGTACAAGAAATATATTACAGAATATGTGAATCTCCAAGTTATTTAAAAATTTTGGAGTGTCTTTAAGAAAAAACTGTTGTGTATTATAGGAGCTTCAGAAATATGAAATATTTGAGAACCACACTCCTAAAGCATGTCTTTGAGAATTTACCATTTCTGTATAACAGTTGCCTCAACAATAGAAACAGACCTCCCAGTAGCTCTGAAAAAACAGTACAAGTCAGGTTTTTCCATGGTGCTTCTGAAAGCCAGATAAACACCATAAATCTCTCATGAATATCTCTGGGTTCAGACTTTCCCCACCATCTCTTATCCCTGACTTCTGGGTCCAGCTGCAACTGAAGTAGCAGCAGGAGTGTCCATGTTTTTCTATTGGTCTCCTAGTTACCTTGGCCCTGAACAGTCCTGCCTGCCTGAGCAGATATTTCTCTTTTGTTTGTGAGGGGAATTTATAAAATTAACTATTGAACAACAATACTGAATTAATTCTTCATCATATTTGCCATGAATCACTCTCTAAACACTATAGATTTTCTTTAATTTATTTTATGACCTTTTTGTCTGCCTTGCTGGCTTTGAGTGGCTTTGGATGAAAACCTTTAACATGGACATTTTTTGCAGCATGGTTGATAGCTAATAGTGGTCCAAGCCAATGTTTTTCTGCTTGTAGTGTAAGGACCACTGCTATACCTTGGGGCATAAAGGGATTGCTCCTAAAACAGTGGTGAAATTTGTTTTTTGAAAACCTTTGTATATGACCATGTCTGCAAACAAGTAAACAGACAAGTCCATCAGTGAGAGGAATACTATACTCATGATGTTAACCTCATTTTTATTTGGTTGCAAATAAAAACCATGAGAGTAACACTACCAAAGTAGTCGTGGGATTTTCTCTACGTAGAAAGTAAAAACATGTGTTTTAACCCCATTGGTTGAAAATAATAGCTAGTTACATGCATATTCATATATCTTTATTTTCAATGGAAGCATCACCCACAAATTTACATTTGATTCTTTTAAAGAACAAAGTAATAAATGAAAAAATTTTTTAAAAAGCTAATATAGTACTTTGGTAAAAATTGAAAAGCTTTATCATGTAAGAGATTTTTAAAGGTGCTTACTATGTTCAGGTATAACATTCAACACGTTATTCATGCAGTACTGAATTGCTTGTGTGACCTAAATCAAGGGCTGATACACCCTTCTCTGTCTCAGAATATCATCTTTCAGCATCTCAGAGTGTTCTGCTGAATTATGCACCCCTTGGCTCTGTAATTAGATACTATCAGACTGGCAGAAGTATCTGCTTCACTGAGTAGGCTGAGGCAGGAATCTAGAGCACATTACAAACCCTATGCCAGAGATGCTCCAGTGAGTAAATGCAACTCTCATGATCTTAGAAAAATGTTGAGCAAAAGAAAATGAGTTCTACATATATATATTTTGTATGTATGCTTGCATATCTAAAAACTTTGAATTTAGCTGCTCGCTTCATAATTGGCATTACATCATTTATAGCTTGAATTTGTAGCAATAACTGAGTAGCAAGAAGAATTGTGATCTAACACTAATTTTCTGATCACAATCTGGTTTGGACTTTCTGTTTTTATTTTACACTCAGAAAATGAAGGGAAGAAAACAGCTATGACTTTCTTGTTAAAGAAGTTCTGCAGAAAAAAATCCCCCAAATTTAAGCATTTAATTTCTGCAAGATTTAAAAGCTTTTACTAGCTTTTGCATTTTAAAACACATCCAAAATATGTACTAGAACTAGTGAATACTTTCTGAAAGATGATTTGAAAGCCAAAAGCTATGACCAAAACGTTTCAATTTTTCCCTACATGATACTTCATGACAACATACATGTTTTCAATAATGTATAGCATTTAAAGAAAAACATTCTTTTCATCAAATTGCTGTTTAGATGAAAACATGCAACATTCTTGGAATGAGATGGCTGAAGATTGAAAGTCTGTGTTCAAGCAAAAACCACAATATTTGCCATCATAACCACACAGAACAATGCTAATGGTGTTCTGAACTCCATTCTGTCTGTTGGTTGCCTGGTTCAAATTAAAGTTTTAATGCCATCTTTCAAGAAGAATTGGTTTGCTGGTGAGAAGATCTCTTCCAACACACAGACTTCAACTACCAAAGTAAAATATTTTTCTTTGGCAAGTAAGATCTGTTTACACCTACTGAAGCTGTTGCAAGCAGTCCCCAGTCATGGCCTGCATTCTTTGTATGAAATCACATTCCCTTACCCTTCACTGTTTGCAGGCCAGCCCTTTATGGGCTCTCACACAGCAAAGCACAGTGCACACATAAATTTGAATTTACACTCTCTCTTAAGTGCTTTATTACATTAAGACTGCAGTCCTGTTTGCATTGCCTTCAAGGACCTAGCACTACATCAATATTCGGTAAAATTCAGAACTTTATTAAATTCAGGAAACCGTGCATGTTAGAAAAGCTCAATAGAATGAAGACTGATTTCTGCAACACAGCACTCATGCACTCAAGTCAAAGCATGTACTGGCCTTGGCTTGAAATAACACTATACTTTTTCTTATGCAGTTTTGGCAATTAAAGGGAGTATAAAATGTAGGACTTGTAATCTGTGACCCCTTAGGGTAATGAAATGATATCACCAGTTGCCATCCTCATAACTATCAGCAAGCTGGGAAGGTTACCAATTTACAAGTGAGGCCACCAAGAGCTGCACTCCTCAACAAGGTAGCTAGAGAGTCTGGGACACTCCCAAAGAGATACTAGCTTTGCTTTCTCCAAAAAAGTTGTCAGGTCACTGTTTCCCTCAGCCTTTAAAATGGCACAAATACGTGTGTGGCTTTTGTTGGGCTGTGTGCTGTAACTCACCTCACCCACAAACAGCAGCCCTAGGAATACACCAGTTTCCAAAAGCTGTGTAGGAGCCCAGGCTCCTCTGCCTATCATAACACAGGACATGAGACTTCTCTTTTTTCCTGTTTGCATTTCATAGGGCTGGATAACTCTGAGGAGCTGGGCACAGTTACAGAGAAGGCCTACGATGCAGCAACAACCTGAATTCTTTGATCTTCTAGCTCCTGGGCAATTCTTGTCTCTCTCATCTACACACACAATGTATACTGCTGTTTGTAAAATAGCACAGTTTTACCTCCTGAAGGCTGACATCCTCAAAACTGTTCAACTGTAGTGTAAAATAGATACAGAATGCAATTATACCTCAGATATTGGTATAGCATATTTATATCTGTAATTCATTTGTACTTTTCAGATTGTGTATCAATGTTGGGGATGTCAGATGAAAATAACAAAAGTAATAACAATATTGCATGTGTTATTTCTACTGTTCCTTTTATCCTAAAATCACATGGCAGCATACTAAAAGATGAAAAGCCAAAAGGAAGTGTTTCCATCCTCTGACACTATGTACATGTGTGTCGTTACCCTTCTGTTCCTCAAATAATACAATATAACATCATGTCTCTTTTTCTGCCTCTGCAGACTTTTCCACGTATCTTCTGCACAGACTGCTGTTCACGGGATATCAAAGTGTTTTGATTTCAAAGCAGAAAAACACTTATAATACCACAGCAAAGGACTACAGGGCATGACCTGGCCTCTCCCTGCTCTTTGTAATGCTTCAGCTATGGGCAGGTTCAGAAGGCACAAAGACTGCAGCTGAGCTCACCTCCCAGTGTCATTATTGCTGCTCACCCAGCACACACTCATACAACCAGGTTACAGCCTGCTCGCAGGGGACCTGAGCTCCGATAAAAGAACAGCTTATCTGCCCAGGGCTCATGGTCTCTGCTGGACCCTGTACCCTCTAGAGTCAAACTGTGTGATATAAGTCTAGCACTGACTCTGGGGTAGAAGTGGCTCCTGTTCAACAGAGCACAGCAATGCTGTGAAGTCAGCCAGGGCAAAATTCGTTTAAAATAAATGAAAAATATGTTCAAATTAGTTGAAAGAAGATCTGTATCTATCCACGCCTACTTGGATTTCATTTATCAAGTGCTGAAAGTTATATCAGTATTTTCTTATTAATGTATTTATGCCATTCTGAGTATGATGGGATAAAATGGAACATTTGAAAATCAGAAGCAAAAGGTGATCCTGTGATTAACTCTAACCTAGTCTGCACTTTTCCTGGGAAGAAACACTGTAATATAATGCTTGTTTCTCTTTTACTTGCTCAGTCCTTATTTCTCTCTCTCCTCATATTTACCAATTTGACATCTCCAAGAAATTCTTCTCAAATAAGAAAAAGAGGGAGTCTCTGGGAAGACTCTTGGAAATGTTACTCTGGTTTGTAAGAAAGGAGAACCATTTCTTTGTTCTTCAAGGACACTCCTCACAAATATTGAAGGGGAAGAGGCAGGAGCTACTGACAGTAGTTTTGTTCTCAGCAGTTTACATGAAGCACTGGAAGCCAAAACAAAGATTGTCCAACAACCTCCTTTTACATTGTGCAGTTCTTTGAACTGTTCCTGTATTCAGCAGAATCCCATTCCTGTATTCAGCAGAAGCCAGACACGATGTGCCTAAACTGTCCTGTGACATTTATAGGAAGCCACTTCAGGCAGAGCCTCCTGTGTGGGGAATAGCCTAAGAGGGGTAATAGCTGAGCTGTTACTATTATCTGAATACCCCTTAGTGGTTGCAAAAATCTGTGTGATTCAGTTTGCTAGTGTCCTCTTCCCCTCACATTAGCTTTATAAAGACACCAAGTGAAACACAATATTATGGAGCAAATATCAATACAATATTAGAGCCAGCCACATCGTCCCACAGGTAATCTTTTTGCCTGTAAAAAGTTGGACTGCCCATAACTTTGAAATTTCCACTACCAAAGAAAATCATAGAATCATAGAATGGTTTGGGTTGGAAGTAGACCAGGACTACCTAGTTGCACCCCCCATGTTATGGGCAGGGACACCTTCCACTAGACCAGATCACTCAAAACCCCATCCAGCCTGGCCTTGAACACTTCCAGTGATGGGTCATCCACAACTTTTCTGGGCAACCTGTTCCAGTGCCTCACCACCTACAAAGTAAAGAATTTCTTCCTAATATCTAATCTAAACCTACTCTCTTCCTGTTGGAAGTTATTCCCCCTAGTCCTATGACTACATCTTTATGACTTCTTTCACATCAGAAAAATTCAACACAAAATTCAGTATAGTACAATTTTCTTAACTGCATTAGCCAGAGAAAATTATTTTAGAAAATTTTCATCAACCATCACAATCATCACACAAAAATAATATGCAATTAATTTCTTAGGACAGACAGATTCAGTTCTTTGCCATTTACATCAGGAACCTCCCAGTACAACATTAAGGCAGCAATGACAAAATATCTAAGCCAAGTTTCAGCAGGGCAAATGATAACTTTCCCCTTCATTTTCAAAGTGTGCTGTGGGATCTCACACCAAAATAGACAATTGAAACCTCATGTACAACCTTTCAGCCTCATTATGATCTCTACTACAAAATATGTCTCTGTAGCCAAATATTTCCTGCATTAAGTAGCACTTCAAATCAGGAATTGGGTGTGGTCCCACTGCTTTGATTCCTTTGAGGGTATCAATCATTGTAAACCATGGAAATAATTATTCTAGGATGATTATTTTGTATCTATTTGTTTGGCTAACAATACAGATACATTTCGAGGTCTTTAACCAGTTCTAGTCAGTAACCAAGATTCAGCATTGTAAAAGTAAATGTGACAGAGAGAATGCTCTGTCATTCACAAGGCATTCACTAAATAAAGTGAATAAAACAGCAGTACTTCCTAGAATACACAGGGCAAAGGGAAGATATTTGTCATTAAGAAGGTTGACTGGAGGTATACTTCATAAAATTATTTTCTATCTCTTGGAGCACAATTCTTTGAGCACACATTAGTGACAATTCACCTGGATAAAGTTCAACGGCAGTAAGTGTATGCATTTTACCAAATACAGTGCTTTCTTGTCAGGTGAGCAAAACGGTCTTAGACCACCTGGGAAGTACATTTGCTTTTTCTGACATTGATCTTCATCTTCACTGAGAGCTTGAGTGCTTCTCAGCCTTCTGTGGCAGGGCCACGGCACATTCCAGCCTTGTTTTTTCATCTGTTAGTTCAGTAACTCTATTTTGTCATCTCTGAAACAAACTGATTGGGAAAGGAGAGAGTAAAGAAAGTTAATGATTGCTCTGATGCTGTTCATTAAACAGCCTGTTCATATATTACCCTCTTCTTCCCTCATCAATTCATTTAAGAGTAACAAGATTTCCTATACAAGAGAAAAGGTTCTGGGATTACTTTACTTATAAACACATTATTTGCAAAATGGCTCCTTTGAGACAGGAAACAACACTAGACCATAAAACTTTCTTTCCAGCAAAACAAGCTAAGTTTTTCAGTGGGGAAATGCTGCTGTTTCTGATAAGTAGTTTTTGCTTTTCATAGCTGTTTTACAGTATATTTAATATGAATATGCTTAATACCTACCTTAATCTATACAGAGCACATCATTGCCCAGAGAAGCTGTGAATTCCCCATCCATGGAAATGTTCAAGGCCGGGTTAAATGGGACTCTGGGCAGCCTCGTCCAACAAGGGGCACACCTGCTCATGGCAGGGGGTTGGAAGTAGATAATCTTTAAGGTCACTTCCAAACCAAACCATTCTGTGGTTCTGTGATTCTACATGGTGCAAACTCCAGTCAGCACCTGTCCTAAAAATGAATGTTCTTTGGCATTGGATTATGCCATTATTGCCCTTCTGTGCCTACTCTGTACTGCAAGGCTGATTGTAGTGTGCTGTAACCTGGCATCCAACCAGGGAAACATTTGTTTTCCACAGGTGCAGTGCTAGTAGGAGATTTATAAGCTAGTGTTCCTGATGTTTGATTATCTGCTATGTTTGATAAATGGCTTTCAGCTGAACAATCTGAGTGGCAATATAAACATTTTTTCTTTGTTTGATGTAATCATTGGATCAGGAAATTGAAACCCATACTTCTGCACAATTGTGTTACAGTGTTATAGGATATATTAGCTCTCTGATTTGCTTCTTGGGTCTTTGGCTGCATAAAATAAATGCTGATTAGAAGTCCTTATTAAATTTTATTACTAATTCTTGAGAACTAGACTATGCCAGTCAGGTACAGATGAAGGGCAAAATTCTGGATAATTAAATGGTAAAAACTGCACAAATTTTGCAAAACTTCAAATTCCCTTGCGGTCAGAACTGAAGTTCTGGTGGAAATTGCACTACAGTTTGTTCTTTTAGCCAAAAAAAGTTACAAAGAAGATTCACCATAAGATGTGGTTAAAATATTGGTATTTTTAAGCTGTAATCAAAAGAATAGACAAAGGGATTAATCTTAATATTGGTCACCAACAAGTGTAGTTGAAGCACAGTGTTAAAAAACCTCCTACATACTCCCATTAATCTGTCTTTGCCAAAACTTCTGAATTCAAGCTGTAGTTGAAAACTCATGTTTCCCTCATCCCTTTTTCTTTCTTTACTTCAAATATCTGACCAGACTGCAGAGTAAGCTTCCCTTTCCCTCCAGAAAGCCTGATTGCTCTTCATCTCTCTTCCTTGTCAAAGTCACTAATTTAAAACCCAATTTTGCCAGGCCTCCAGGAGTGATTTCATTTCCTCTAACACTGCCAGCATGTGGAAGCCTTTCTTCTGCTGCCTGTCACTTTTGGCTTCATTCTCTCTAGACAGAGTACTTCACTGCCACACTTGAGGTTTCTGACAACTGTTGAGGAATGGATTAAAGTGAGGCCTTTACCTATTCATGAGATTTACATAAGGTCAAAATTACAAGCCTGTGCTGCAGGTGGGCTGTGGGAGTGGCTGGGAGCTGATTTCCATGGTGCCAGCTCAGAAGTGGATGGCACCTCTTTGTCACATTTCAGTAGGGCTGAATGTATAATGAAACAGCCGAAATGTGACAGAAGCCCACCAGAGCTCTCACACCACTAAGCAGATAGATGTCCCCAGATGAAACTAGGGGCATTTGTGGCGATCACAGTTTCTTGGTTTCTGGACAAGTATACCCACTGAAAGTGTCACAAATATCTTGCCCTTTTGTATGGAGATCAGCAGCATGCATTGCCATGGAGCACGTACAATGCCATCATTTCAGATGAACTCTGCCCTTTTGGCACTTTCTGCTGGTTGCAGTTCATGTCTGAAATGTGTTGAATTCAAAGTATTGCTTCCCTCTCTGGTAGGTTTGTTGAGGAATTCTCTGAATCCAAGTGAACACATTTACCTAATCATCTTAACAATGAAAATACAGAGCACTTAAATAATTGTAGAGTCTCTCCACAGCCAACACATCAGCTTCTCAGGCTTCCAAACAATATTTCTAAACCTGGCAACACAGGTCTTCCATTTCCCTCCAAGATATCTCTATGAATCCGGATAGCAGAGAGCTTTCTCCAGCATCTCATGGGTAAACTCACTTTTTCTCCACAAGTATTCTCCACAAGATTTATATCCTGAATTCCCTCTACAACATCAGTGTTCCTATTTTATTTCCCTCCAGCCAATCCCCTGTATTCAGAGTCACAGATCTTGTGTAATTACCACTCAAGATTTTCTGAAAATGAATTACTTTAACTCAGTACCTACAACCCAGCCAGCATCATTTGCCATGATCTTGGTTTCCACTAGTTCTGTCTCTCGGTTTGCTTTATCTTTTCATGTCTACAGAATAATAAGAGGAGAGGAAAGGACAGGACAGGACAGGAGCTTTGCTTCCACCACCAATAACCTCTTGTGTTTTACCCTTTAAATACCAGTATCCACTTATCATGGTTTTCTATCTCATCTCCTGTACTTCTTGATGTAAGTTGAATTCCTTTAAAAATCATCAGATACAAAATTTACAAAAGTCATGAAGTACTTGATTATGTGTAAATAATTTGCAATAAAATTCACACCCAGTCCAAAGAAAACCTGCTACGAAGCATTGAATTTCAGTGGTCAAACTGAAAGTTCCCTCTTCTGCAAGAAGAATATTATTTCTGACAGATATGGCTGATGTTGTGACAGGACTGGACACAGTTGTGATGTCTACATAAATATTGTGTTGTTGCAGTAATCCTGTGAGCATTTGGACATATGTTAATTTAGTACTAAATTTTGGCTTGAAGTTTCATTACATATTAGACTTATTTTGGCTACAGTAACATGTCTGATCTATGTGAAACTAAGGGGACCCAGCTTTTCAATTATCCCAGTGAGGGTTTGTTACATCAGTGAGAAAGGACAAGGAGAGAGCTGAATTTCTACTTTGGCTGTTTTCAGCTGTTTATCTGGAGAAAGTTTACTGAAGACTTTGCTCACAGAACAGCAGCATAACAGTTTAAGCAATGTGCCTTGGACATGAGTAAGATACAGGCACTTTAAAATGGCTGGAAAATTGGGAAGTCAAACTGAATGTGAAAGTAAAAATCGTTCACAGTTTATCATTCCTACACGTTTTCTGTGTCTACTAACAGACAACACATAGTCAGAGAACAGGCAAATTGGAACGTCACTGTTATTTCAATGCACCTTGAAAACAGAAACTAATCAATGTAAAAGAGGGAAAAAAAAGCCTACAGCATGTCACCTAAGGAAACACTGCTATCAGTAAATTAAAAATGTATAGCTTGAGCTGCGTAGCATCTGCCTACCTGAAGCTGTGCCTGTACATAGTGTGGAAGACCAGAGAACTGAAACAATGGATCACAGATGGGTCATGAGAAGAATGTTAGTATTAATTACACAATTCTAAGCAAATTGCAATCCCCAGAAATCTGAGAACAAGTCTCCTTTCTTAGAAAATTTGTCCTAGATTACATCATTTAATTTCCTACTGCTTAACAGTTACGAGTTGCCACTTGGTGATAACAGTTACACGTGGGAGTATGAAAAATAATTATTATTCAACAGTTGATCAGTGTTTATTTCACTTCTATCTTTTATCGCTAGCAACAGGAATACATAGACTGAGTGAAATGAAAACTGAACTTTCATAAAATGGAACTTTTTCTCAAGTTTAAAAAATATCGTTCAATGTTTCCTTTTTTTTTTTTCTTCTCTGCCTTTCTGTTTTCTGGTCCTACTCAAAACAAGAAGGGTTGGAAATAAAAGGAGGGAACATGTAGGTCCACTTGAAAGTGTTCTGTTTAGCACTTAGTGTCTGGTCACTTGACCAAAAAGGACTTTTAAACACCTCTAGACTTGCTTATATTTGGATGTACGTATGAAATATTTGAATAAATGACTAGTTATTTTTCTGGAATAGTTATTTTTGATACCGCCAGTTCACATTTTAAGTTACTTTGGAGATTTCTTCCTAATAATATTAATAGGATTTTTAAAATATGTTTAATTCTCTTGGGAGGGAGTGTTTAATCCTACTACATGCTCAGACTGGTGGTAATTCTACTGTTTATTTATATACCATTTCCCATGATGACACTCTTAATTGTTAAAAAAACAAACACAATACATTTGCTTGAAATGGCAGTTGTGGAGTTCAAATCCTATTTTCCCTTGTCATGGGCAGCTTTTTATTTTGCTTGTTATTTATCACACTGTTTTAGATGTTTGAGCCTATGTTGTCTGTTTGGGGGCAATCATTGGCCAGCTCACATCCTCTTTGAGAACTTTCTGTTAGGTATGGATGGCTTTAGTCAGAAGAGAACTAGAGCAGGACTAGCTGAGGACAGACAGATAAAGATGAAATGTTTGATGTCTCAGATCACGTGAAAAAGTTAGCAAACAGCATGGCTCTGGGTGAGTCCTTGTTTGTGAACCCTGACCCCATCTGTCTGTAATCACTGCTGCTTCACTCAGTAGAGCATTTCACACTGCAGAACAACAGACTTGCGTGATCAGCAGCAAATGGCTGTCATGAAAATTACAATGTCTCCTCTGGCCCATTTCCTTTTAACTTGGCAGCAGCTTTGGAATACCCTGTATAGTGTTTTCTGGCAGGCAAATGAAGTTTAAAAAGAAGATTTCTATCCCTTCTCTCTTTCTCTTTGCTCTTCTCTTTCACCAGTTCCCTACTCATTCTTTCTAAAATATTCCCTTGGTGTCCTTAGACTGCTGCAGAGACTGATAAATGCTAATAATTACATAATAATAATACTTATAGACAGGGATCTCTGACTCATTTTACATTTAAACATTGCCAGGTGCAGTTAACTCATGCAGTGTTACCCTTTATAGTTCCCAAATGTCAGTTGGTTTGGTTAATTAACAGGCATTAGAGGTCCATGAAAACTATATTCTAGTCTGTTGAGCTTCTTACAAATGCCATTCATCATATTTCTGACTGGAAAATAAAACTGGTGAGATCCTGCTTGTGACATTACATGGCTCTTCCTTCTTTGTCAGCTATGCTTTGTGTGGTAAGTGGACCTGTTTTCCCAAGACCTGCTTTCAATATACCAGAATATCATAGGAAAGAGCTCAATAGTCCATTACTTATGTATATTTGCAGCACTGTTGCAACTGGTCATTTTCTTAGTGCTAGAGAGAATCATCAAGTAAAAACTGGTATTCAGGAAAACCCTAATCAGTTACACTTAGCTCAGTCAAAAATAAATTACATTTTTATTGAAAAATGTTTCAAACTTTCACAGATTAATTACAGCCTAGAGTCAGTCTGTCATATATAACAGAACTGCTCACTCAAAAAACAACTAAAGAAGGTAATAACACAAATGAAATAAAGTGTCATTCTCAACTGCAATCATCAGCAGAGAAAATTGAAAAATTACTATCAATTCTTCACGATTTACCTTCCTAAGCAATAAAATGAGAGCAAAGAGTTAAACAAATTCTGGTTTTGATTTGGGGTACACTCTGGAGTTTTCATGTTCAGCTGATAACAAGCTTTCTGTCAAAAGTTATTTTATCTTTTACTGTATTCCTACAAATGGAAGCTGAAATGAGACACACTAAAATTTGAAATTCCCAAGGAACGTTGAGCAAATCAGGGAAACCACCACTCTCCCTTAATTTTCAATTCCAAACATCTGACAAATGACATACTTTTTCTTTCCTGACACTTTATACAACTTGAAGTCTAGCTGAAAATGTTACTCATGTGGGTGGAGACAAAAACAGGCTATTCTGTAAAGGTTGGAGTTGTCATTTGCACTACACAGTTGAGGAAAAGGACAACCATTTGTCAGGTGGACATGGAGCACTATCTCACCTGGGGTCACAAAGCACTCAGCAACAGGTAATGAATTCTGCACAGGCCTTTGAACAAGGCAAAAATCAAAGTTACAGGGGGATTAGTGCACCAAAGTGCTGGTTCAGTCCTTACCTCTCAGAAAGCCCTATCACTCAATATATGGAAGTGATGCAAAGGAGTGTCTTGTAGTTATAGCCCTACTTTGCTCTGCATTAGCACTGAGTGATGAAGGGCCTTGTTTCCCTGCTATATTACTTAACCTAATTGGAACTATGCTCTCAGCTATCTCATTACTTAATAATACCTAGAAATTTGGTACCTTCATCTTCAAACCCTGAGTAGTTAATTATTACTTATATACTCAATATCCATTTTTCAAATTAAAGATCCATCTACATTGCACACTTAAAGTGCTTTATTTCTTTTTTAAGCAATAGATTTTCAAAAAAGGCAGAGAGCTTGAGATTTTTATGCAGATACAACTCCTAGACAGCATACATAAACCAGCTCTGCCCTAGAATAGCCTACACTGTGGCTGCTAGCCTTGATGTATGAAAGGGGACAGGTGACTCATCCACCAGGTCCATGTGAGCAAAACAAAAGACAACTTCATGAAGCAGAATTATAGACTTCATTGCTGCAAAAACGCTAAGGTGTAAGCTTCTGTTTTCTTTTGGTTTTTAACCCTATAGGTATAGTGTCTGAAAATCAGAATATACCAGGTTGGATGCTTTATGCCAGCTTCTAAACCTGTTGGTCAAAATAGCTACCAAGTTAGTTATTCTGTATATATCACATCTGCAGTTGAACTAATGTTTTAGCAAGGCCAGTGTAAGCAGCTTTACATTCTAGTCTGATTCAGGATTTCACCCAGAGATGTGTATTTTTTAAATAAAACAGAAATTAATGTTCATATAATCATACTTTCATATAACAATATTCTTGCAGGGGAGCTAGAATCTATATCATGTCATAGAGTTATATGTGTTCTGTTCAAGGAATAAGACTACAAATGAAGAAGCTGAGATTGTTAAATCATCTGTCTGCTTTTCTTTTGGAACAATATTTCAATGGCTTCTTTGCATAGATATCATTTAATACCATGCAGCAAGAAAAATCAGTAACAACATTTATTCTAAATGTCTTCAAACAATGCTGAAACTCCATACTTGATTGCATTTCTGCCAGATGAATAGCTTACTTCCAGGATGAGAATTGAGACGGCCTAAGAAACAGATCAGAAAGTTCTCTAGACAGCTCTCCTTTTTTGAAACCACTTGCCCTTATCTGTTGTGTCTTCTGCTGGAGCAGCTGAGGATGAAACCACCTGGCTGAAGTAACTACACAATTCAAGTCTGCTCCCACTCAGGAGCAGCTAAAAAACAAAACCCTGTAATATTAGTTACCTGCATTCAGCTGCAAATATTGGCCAGTAAAAGTGTCCTTCCACCCCACAATCTTCCACATGAGGATGCACAAGAACATCATCCACCAAGCAGACAGGTCTGACCACCCAGCCGATACAACAATAACTCCCATGGCAATATTTTGCAGACAGTTAGATGAACAGAATCTATTTCCTGAACAAGTCATTTAGAAACTGAGACTTTTAAATCCTTATGACAGTTTAAGTTTGAACTTGGAGGGTCTGAGTAGGTGTTTATATTTTTGAATCATTGTGGGATTTGAAAGAACAACCAGATTTACCCTCTGCATGTCAGTGAATCTGACTGAAAGCATCATAGAATCATAGAAGGCATCAGCAGGACACTTTCAGCTAAACCAGGTTACTCAGAGACTCATCCAACCTGGCCTTGACCACTTGCAGGGATGGGGCATCCACAACTTCCCTGGGCAACCTGTTCCAATACCTCACCACTCTCACAGTAAAGAATTTTTTCCTAAGATCTAATCTAAACCTACTGTCTTTGAATTTGAACCCATTCCCCCTTGTCTGTCACTACATGCTCTTATAAAGAGTCTTGCCCCAGCTTTCCTCTAAGTTCCCTTTGGACTGGAAGTCCACAATTAGATCACTCCAAAGCCTTCTCTTTTCCAGGCTGAATAAAACCAATTCTCTCAGCCTTTCTTCTTAAGACAGACCTGATCAACTTGGTGGCCTTTCTCTGGACTTTCTCCAACAGGTCAATGTCCCTCCTGTGTTGAGAATTCCAGAGCTGGACACAGCATTGCAGGTGGGGTCTCACCAGAGACCTCATCAGCCAACATCTGGAAAGGGAAGTTCTCAAGGTACAGATTATGACCTGTGACAGGTGGAAAGAAGCAATAATGCTTAAAGTTCTCATTTTTCACTGTGCCTGTCAGTCTGCCTCTTAGGACAGTCTCCACTTGAACAACAATGAAATGTTTCATAGTTGCCTGTAGGGCTAGGAGGGAGAGTCCTTTGCATTTAGATGTAGTAAACCAATAGCAAGACATGAGCAGCTGGGCAGGAAAATATTACATTTTCTTTAAAAAGCTGTAAGTTCTTTAGAGACTGAGTTTTTTCTGTCTTACAGAATATGCAAGGAGAAACAGATTTTTCTTAAACAACAGTGTATGACTCCTGACAATTCCTAATAGTTTTAAAGCTTGTTAGATAATTAGCAATCAGTAATATTCAAAACAAGGATACTGAGAGCGAATTCCGAAGAAACTGTTCTTTGCCTTTGTACCAGCATTGGCTGATTTGTCAATGCAGCTCATAATACTGCATGGTGCTATAAATGTGTGCAAATATTGGCCAGCCTTTTTATATTTCTTTTCGAGAAATGAAGAAAAAATGAGTCTGTGTGTGGTTTTACTGCAATATAGAAGACATACTCGTCTGACATTGATGGATGGTGTCTTTAGATAAAGTTCCATAGCAAAATGGTACAAAGGTTGTTAAAATGCTTTCCACAATTCATACTAGCAATGAATGATGGTTTTTCTGTCTTCTTTCTTGCCATGCGTGAAATGAGTGTCTACCTCAGTGACTCCAGCTGCTCATCTGTGACCATTTCTCTTGCTTTCCATGATGGAGGCTATAAAGAGTCATGCTGTGGCAGCTTCTCCACAATATAACTACTGCTTCAAGCAAAACCACAAGATTGCCTGTTTGGATGGGGAGCTGCAAATTTCCAGCTTCTTTTCAAAATCAACAGGCTGGGGATGCTGTCCTATTATTCCTTTTACAAGCTTTGAAAAATCCTTTTAGGTTTGATTTTCATGTTTTATACTACCTTGCAATGGATGTTGCAGCAATTAGAAATGTTTTTATGCATGAAAGCTGTACCCTTTTCTCTCTGGTAGCAAATTCCATTCTGAAGAATGTTTTATTATATTTCAGCTACAAAGTTCTGATGCCACCAAACATTGCAGTCACAGGCTAAAGTTCTAGCCAAAAAAATATATGGTCTCTTTGACTATTTCTTTCTTTCAAGCTGTTAATCATGTACCTTGTTTCAGTGCAGGATGTAATAAACTTCCAACCCTAGTAGACAAATATCACAGCAAGCTGTTGACAGACCAGAGCAGTCTAGCAACACAATACCTCTGGCACATATACATTTATATTTTCTAGCTTGTGTAAGCCTGCTAGTGTATTTGCAAATCCTAGTACAGAACTGAAACAGTTTTGAGGTTTGTAAACTAAATAATGGGATTTTAATGCACTGAACTTGTTAGAAAATTTTTTTAGGTTTTAATTAAGGAGCTGTTTCTCATCCTCATTATTACTATATTTTTGCAATTGCACGGCTGTGCACTCTGGTGACAAATTAGCCCAATGTAGCCAAATATTTGCTTCCATGTTTGTAAACTTCTAAGTAAAACATACCTCACCTAAGACACTCAAGTGCAATGAGGACCCTTAAATATTTGGCTGCAGAGTAATTTATTTGTACACAAAATTAAGGGTCAATGACCAAGTATGATGCTAGGAATTAAGCACATAGGCAATATATTTCATCTTTATGTGGTCTAGAGAATTTGTATTTGCTGTGTCAAAAGCATGCAAAGATTCAGGGACAATGAACTATCACACAGCCTGTTGTACCAAGTAAAAGAAAAGTGAATAGCCCCAAATTTTCTTGATAGCCCTAGTTTTAAGAATACTTCAAAAGATATTTTCTCCTCTTTTCCTGCTGAGTTACCAAGTTGAGCTTCACAGATGGCATAAGACAAGAGCTATTGCTACTAATTAATGATTAAGGCTAATCAGTTCATCTTTTTCATCTCTGTTGTAAGAGGCCAATTCAGAAAAAAAAAAACCTACTCTTAGAATAAGTAGAAAAAAATTCTGCACTAGAGTCCTAAGATTTTTTTGTGTAACACGACTCTTTTTCAAGTTAGTTTGAAGTAAGATGAAGCATTTCCCGTGTTAATTCAAAGGCTGAGCACCTTATTGAGCAGCCCCGCAAAGGGACATTATGTAAGAGTCCCAGAACAGTACATAGGCTCAAATCCAGTGCTCATCTGGTATTCCAGGCCATCTACCAGACAGATAATTATAAGTAAGAGTCTGGAAAGTATATATGGAATTTCCTACTAATACTGTTTCATTGTATGACTATTTTCAGCTCAGAGAATTTCCTGAGGCAAACATGGCCTTAGGAATCCCACTTAGTACAACCAGGAAGCCTTTTTCCATTTGGCATTTGCATTCATTCTTTCAAAAAGAAAGCAAACCTATTTTTAGATTTAAAGAGAGAGGATGAAACAAGGCAGCAGAACATGATAATTTGCAATCTCTCATGTCTTGAATACCTGATTCAGACTCCTCTCTTCCTCTTTTCCCTAACAAGCAAGTCACAGGCTGCAAGCTTTTCTAGGATACTTCCATGCTGGAACAATATGGTCACTATAGTGCTCAAGAAAAAAGGGAAGGGAAGGGAAGGGAAGGGAAGGGAAGGGAAGGGAAGGGAAGGGAAGCATGATGCTGAAGAACACAGTAGTATTTGGTATGGCAAGTTGAGAATCAGCAAGCCTGTGTTCTACTCCTGCTCCAACAATTTATTACCTTGTGCCTATCTATTTCAAAGTATATTTCCTGCCACTGTCTCCTGCAGGCACAATTCGTAACAAAGCAGCATCTGCTTATGTGTAGTTTGTGTGGGAGCTGATCCATCAGGCATGCTTATGGAACACCTACTGCATGAAGCCACGCAGGCAATGGAACCCTTATTTTACAGATCCCATGGGACACAAGTAGTAAGTAACTGTCAGGTCCTGTCAATCCTGAGATGCTGAGGAACCTGGCCAAGGCAGAGAATTAGTCAAATTTTCATTAAGAAAAGGCTCTTGCTGCCTTTGAGGCAAGGTGGCACCAAAGGGAGATTTGGAGAATCTTAGTTTTGGAGCTTGATGCCTAAGTCCTTCCTCAGAGGCCTGTGAGTTTTTTGAATCTATACCTAAAGTCTTGATTCCGTCTAGCACTACATATTCTGTATACACATATTCACTGCAGTAACACCACAGCTTCTTTGCTGTGCCCTTTCCCATGCAAGGGACAAGGCCAGCGTCTCAAGAACACTGACCTCATTTATGGATCCTTTACAAGGATCAAGACTCATCAGAGCAAGAATAATTTTGAGGCCATGCAGTGCACTGGAAGGTTGGACAGATGTCCAGTACGTGCTGGTCAGACTGCCAGCACAAAAACCCATAAATTTTTTTCTTCAATTATTGATTTAGTCTCAAAAAAGTAATACATTTAATCAGTTTTGTAGGTAAGCTTCCCAGTGCTGAGTGTATTGAGAAGTCAAGACATCCCATATCTACAATTTTTGAAAATGAGACAGCTAAGTCTTTTTTAACTCAAAACTTGTATATCACTTCCAGAGGTTTAGATAGTTAAAAGTCTATTTACTGATCATTTCAAGACTATGTCAAATATGTATTTCAAGTCCAACAGAAGCAAGTCCGAAAA
The DNA here is from genome assembly GCA_013397115.1 of Edolisoma coerulescens. Classification (NCBI taxonomy): domain Eukaryota; kingdom Metazoa; phylum Chordata; class Aves; order Passeriformes; family Campephagidae; genus Edolisoma; species Edolisoma coerulescens. Next base: position 311,601 of record VWZW01008200.1, on the reverse strand, counting down.
TATCCTGAATAGTCTAGTAATAGACTTGTCTGACCTCAGTGCTTTACAGCTGATTTCTACAAGAATGTGTGAACAATAAAAAACCAATATCCTAAGTACTGACCAAATCCAGGTTCCAGTTAAAAGCTCACTGACCTGAACATCTTCCTTTTTAATTCAGTGTGTCTGTTCAGACGTCAGCTTTGGAAACCACTTGTTTTAAGTATGACATGATCAATGGCATCAGCTGAATCACTGTCCCATGCAATGTGGTCACAGATCAAAGCCCTTCTTAAGGTACAGAACAAGTGGTGAAGGGATGCTATGCCCATCCCAATAGTGATCCAGTAGTGATCCAGTTGTCCTTCTAACTCTGAATTTTCTGTAACAAGCAAAAATCTGTTTTCAGAATCACTTGATCCTCCATGTCATTACAATTTTTCCTGTTCTCCAGTGGATTTCAGTGTGACACTGTTCAATAATTGGTTTTCCAGACTTGCTAATACTAGGAAAATACACTGGAAGTTTCTGCCTCAGATACCTGCAGCTCACTGGGATTTATCTCTGTCCATACAAGGGACATTACTACAACAAATGCCCTATACAAGCAATCCAGTCCATCATTTTCTTTTGTGAGCTATGCTCATTTGAGAGTCACAGAGTAGTGTGTATGGAGGGGAATATGAAGGCAAAGTTCAGGAGAGTTTTTACAATCTTTGTCCAGTCCTAGAAGAGGACTTTGAATACAAATAGTCCAATGATTTTTGAGTGTCAGCACTGATCATCAGCTGATCAGAGAGAAAGAGAGTATCATGACTTCTCCAGTGAAAGTGCAGATCTCTCTTTCTTGTCTCTCCAGACTTTTGGGGATTGTGATATATCCTCCAGAGGCTGGAGTGGTATACAGTATGCCACCCACCCTAAAAACCTTTGCTTGTACTACTACACAAGAAACTTTCCTTAACATCACTTTGCAGCCTCTGTCTTCTTTGGAAGATGGTTGGTTTTGTTGCTGTATTTCACTTTATTTTGTCTGTGGTACTAGCTAGCCTTATTGGTTTTTAAGCTCTGCATGTCCTGCTGTTTATTCACTTTTTCAGGTAACCTACAAGAAAGATGAAAGTGCACTTAACCACCCCAAAAGCTCTCCTCTTAACAAACTTCCACATGATTCTTTATTCTTTCCCACTTTTCTCTCTAAACATTAATGAGCTCATTCTTCATCAGGCTGAATAAAGACTTGCACTTCGCAACCTTAAGTGCGAGCTCTACCTGAGAAACTGTGCTTGGAAATATTGTAAAGACTGAGTACATTATGTCTGACTCTTCACCCATATTCTCTCTGACACAATGCTCACAAAGGCATTCATCAGGTTTGTTAACCAGGCCTGCCCTTTTGCAATAGACGTCAGCAAGCCCTGCCTGAGAATGAATTCTGTGGCTAATTTAGCAGAACGTGACCTTTCAGAGGAGGCTGGAAGGCCAGTGGAGTGTGTAAGTATGGAAATGGAGGAAAAATACCCATGCTGAAACAGTGGAAAATGAGGAGAGACCTGTGTAAAACCTTTGGCTGAACTCCATTACATTGCACAGTGGGATGGAAACCCGGTTTGGCATACAGTGATCGTTGCACTACCTAGTAATATGTTAGACAAACCAAGGATTTTTGCTCTATGTGACCCAGAAGCCATCATAGGAATGGCTTAGTCATAAAAATTGGTTGTGAAGAGAATTATATTTATTTCAAGGAAAAAAGAACTATTTCTCTACTATTTTTTACAGAAAGATACAGGAAATATTCCTACCCATTTGCATTTAAACAGTATTGTAATACTAGAAAATGAAATTTCTGGTAGTGTTCTGAAATAAAACCACAGTTACTTCAGATATGCAGAGAAGAGGCTTATGCTTCTGACATAATTGGCAAGTCATATCCCCAGCTTCACAGCTGCCGACGCTGTCAGTTTTCCTGTCTCAGCAGGAGAAAATTTATACCAAGGAGGTACATGAACGGGGAGACTGGGAGCTCCAGCTCGCTCCTGCAGCCTGTGTTTCTCACAAATAAAATGTTCCCAGCTGTCTGACGCCTGTATTTCCAGCACTGTGGGGGGCTACCCCCAGGCCCAGGTCAGGTGCCAGTGGAGGCTGGGTGACACACATGACTGTCCCTACCCTCCACCAATGACCACCGGTGACCTCCCTCCCACCTTCCCCGCCCAGAGTGGTTGTTATGTCAACACCCATCACCACCCCACCCACCACTCCCTCACCCTGCCAGGATGTGGTTGCTATGTCAACGGTCTCTCTGTGGCATCCACCCCAAGGAGGAAAAGGCTGGAGGGGTTGCCATGGAAACCGTGCTGTCCTGAAGCATCAATAGAGCTGGTCTCTTCCCTACCTTTCTTCCCCAAGAATGTTCTTCCATGAAGCTGAGACAACCCCTGGATGTGTCCTGCTCTGTCCCACATTCCATCTCCATGGCTGCATTAGCCCCTACTGCCACAGCTGCTCCCACTCACCTGGCAGCAGCTTCACCAGCTGTGTAGGGTTGACCTGTGAGAGACCTTTCACTGTCACAGTGCTGGAGCAGCTCTCCTCTGGGGACACAGACAGCCCTCGGACAGAGTAACGGGAAGGACTCAGCTTCTCAGGGAACAGTGGAAATGAGAGGTCACAGATTGAGCGGGTGAGGGAAGCGCTCAGTGCATGACTGTGGGAAGATGTAGCAGGGGACACACAACTACTAGCTATACATTCTCAGACCAGGCTTGTATCATATAGCGACAACAACCAAAACCACCTTTTCTTCTAGAAATACTTCCTGCATTACATCACTCTCTTTAAACTGAAAAAGGCTCCAGAAGGTGTGATTTTTTTCAGATAAGTCTGTTGCAGGAAGAAAGTGTCTGAACCAATTCTGTAGAAAGGCTGTAGTAAGAAAATGTGTAAAAAAATATTCACAAATCCAAATATTTCCATAGAACATTAAAATATACGAGTGCTTTTAGCACAGGTATTTAAACAGATGAAATCAAAGGTCTTGACTGCACAACATGATGAAGGCTGGTTAATGAATCTCTGCTTATCCCTAGAATATCTGAGCAAAGTGAATTGCTTTAAAGCATCTCTCCTCTGTCACAGGGAGCCTCTAGGGATTCGGGGAAGTAGTATATTAGAGGAGCTTGCAGATATAGTCTGAAGAATCCGAATGCTGATATTGCATTAAAAACCACCCCCTAGTTTCAGGGTCATGGGATACTCACACACACTCAGTATTTGGCTTCTTACATACATATTTTAGTGAGGAAGTGATATAGTAAATACTAAATAAGAAGTGTTTGCATACAAGAATTTATCAGTGTTTAGAATACAGGATTGTCAAGAGTTCATGTGCATACTCTGAGATTAAAAGTACTGACTTTGACACTAACTCTGAGAAATATACAATGAATTCATCTTATACGAGTTGCTGCTGCTGAATCATCAAAGGGGCAGAGATGGACTCTCCTCAGGGAGAGGCACTCTCCTCTTAACTATTGTTATACACCTGCTGCTGCTTATCTAAGAGAAACATGCAACTGGTGATGACCTCACATAATCAAGGCGGTAACTTAGAAAAATGCCCAGATCAAGAGATTTTGTGTTGTACCTGCTAATAAAGACATCTTTCTATCTTACTAAATCTTTGAAAGAAGAACTTTTTTTGTTCTCTAGCTGGTATTATTGCTCAGTTAATTGTTCTGGAACGTGCTTAGAGAAAACTAGAAATCATCCTCTAATCTCATTCTAAAGGCCATTATTTCATTTGTAACTGGATGGATTTCAATCATATTTCTCATTAGGATGAAGCAGTTTCAAATCCATCTCAAAGCTAACCTTTGTGTTTTGCTCTCCTCTGTGCTCACCATGTGGCATACAAAATTGGTTCACAGTATGGCACAAAAGATATGCAAACCATCATTCTTTTTCACTAGACTTAGAACTTTATCTCTGGGGAAATGGGAATTTGTGTAGAAACCTCAAATCATTATATTCTCTGTATTGTTGAATACATGTCTTTGATCCAGTAGGTTCTTAGTGCAAGAATTTGGACATTTTCTTTTGGACTTTGCAATACTTGTAGCAGAGAGTTCTTCATTGCAATTACGTGCTGTATGAAAAACTGTTTGGTTGGTTTTCATCTGATAATGTAATTTTTCCCCTTTCTTCTGCAGTAAAATATTGTCAATAAAAAAAATCCTTACCCCTCTTTACACCAGTCACTATTTTATGGGTTTTAATTAAGGACTTCTGTGGTAGACTTGGATACATGTAATTTTCTGAAGTTATAAGACAGATATGCCTCCTTTCAAGAAAATACTTTCTTCTGGAAAAACACCTCATGGAAATAGCACTGATCCTAGCATTAACTCTGCTAGGAATACAAGAAGCTTTGCAATCAAAGTACATTGATTTCGGTCCATGGGCCTCTCCTGAAGAACTTCCAACCTAAAACTTGGGATAGTAAAAGCAATATGGCCAGGACACTAATTAGGGTGCATATGTCTTCAAGTGGGTCTGTTTATTTAGGTGATTCAAATTTCTGGGCTTGGTGTTACTGATGTAGTAGAAGAAAGCTTTTAGAAGGGAATGAGGTTATTGGGGTGCAGTGGTGTACTCTGTGTAGTGAAATAGCACAGAACACTGGAACTGAAGTTAGAGAAGAACCCAAACATGCCTCAGTTAATACTTACTAATTCAAATCTACTTAGAAAAAGTGAGTTTGTTACAAATTTTACCAGAGTAAGGAATTAAGGGCCGACTCCTCTGTGAGCAGCTTGGAAGAAAGCAAACTACTTGAGTGCTATGTGATGTGATGTAAAGAACAAAAATGAACAGGCAATTCTTCTCTGAAACTTCAACTTCTACAGGAACATTCATATTGACAAAAAGACTGTTAGTTTAGGTACAACATAGAGGATAAATTCATATCCAGAAGCAAGAGAATGTTAATCTATTGCCATTTATTAATGTAATATGAAATCACCTCATTTCAAAGTAATTTAAAAATGCAAAAACAGTCATTATTAATATCAAATTCCCCATGATTTAAAATAGCATAAAAGCTTTAAAATAATGCCCTGAAGCCAACATAGAATAATTTAATTGAAAAGCATGATTCTGGATTCTGAGAACCTTCAGAAAGAGTCTGGTTGCACACTTGTTGCTATCTGTGTGAATATTAATGATTGAAAGGCTTGAATAGCATATATAGATAAATTATACATATGAGATAAATATTTTAGAACTTTTATCTTGATTTTTCTGAAGGCCTGCGTTTCTCTGCCTAAGGCATTAGTGTGGCATATACTGTTTCAAATACAGATATTCTGCTCCTTCTACAAAATAGATAGAAAACAGACATTAATAAAAGAGACCTCCGACTAAGATTTCATTCCCCTGAAATTTTCATGTGGGAAAACCATCATTGCTGCCACCCTGCACCTAATTTGATCTACTTTGCAGATTAAACAGAATGGAATTTGCAACTATACATATTTACATGTAGGCGTCAGTAGATAACATCATAAACTCATTAGAATTAATACAATAGGAGTGGAAACATGACACATCCCTGTACAGGAGACCTGTAGAGATATCCAGGAAAGCCCCAGTTAAATCCTCTGTTATATTTCTTTCCTAATCCATGCACAGGAAGCACAGCACACATATTTCTACTCAGCAAACATTAGGTCAATTTTGGAAAACAAGGTTCACAGTCAATATGGAGTGTGGAACTGTTTTGTACTAGAAGGACCAATGTGCCCCTNCATATGTCTTCAAGTGGGTCTGTTTATTTAGGTGATTCAAATTTCTGGGCTTGGTGTTACTGATGTAGTAGAAGAAAGCTTTTAGAAGGGAATGAGGTTATTGGGGTGCAGTGGTGTACTCTGTGTAGTGAAATAGCACAGAACACTGGAACTGAAGTTAGAGAAGAACCCAAACATGCCTCAGTTAATACTTACTAATTCAAATCTACTTAGAAAAAGTGAGTTTGTTACAAATTTTACCAGAGTAAGGAATTAAGGGCCGACTCCTCTGTGAGCAGCTTGGAAGAAAGCAAACTACTTGAGTGCTATGTGATGTGATGTAAAGAACAAAAATGAACAGGCAATTCTTCTCTGAAACTTCAACTTCTACAGGAACATTCATATTGACAAAAAGACTGTTAGTTTAGGTACAACATAGAGGATAAATTCATATCCAGAAGCAAGAGAATGTTAATCTATTGCCATTTATTAATGTAATATGAAATCACCTCATTTCAAAGTAATTTAAAAATGCAAAAACAGTCATTATTAATATCAAATTCCCCATGATTTAAAATAGCATAAAAGCTTTAAAATAATGCCCTGAAGCCAACATAGAATAATTTAATTGAAAAGCATGATTCTGGATTCTGAGAACCTTCAGAAAGAGTCTGGTTGCACACTTGTTGCTATCTGTGTGAATATTAATGATTGAAAGGCTTGAATAGCATATATAGATAAATTATACATATGAGATAAATATTTTAGAACTTTTATCTTGATTTTTCTGAAGGCCTGCGTTTCTCTGCCTAAGGCATTAGTGTGGCATATACTGTTTCAAATACAGATATTCTGCTCCTTCTACAAAATAGATAGAAAACAGACATTAATAAAAGAGACCTCCGACTAAGATTTCATTCCCCTGAAATTTTCATGTGGGAAAACCATCATTGCTGCCACCCTGCACCTAATTTGATCTACTTTGCAGATTAAACAGAATGGAATTTGCAACTATACATATTTACATGTAGGCGACAGTAGATAACATCATAAACTCATTAGAATTAATACAATAGGAGTGGAAACATGACACATCCCTGTACAGGAGACCTGTAGAGATATCCAGGAAAGCCCCAGTTAAATCCTCTGTTATATTTCTTTCCTAATCCATGCACAGGAAGCACAGCACACATATTTCTACTCAGCAAACATTAGGTCAATTTTGGAAAACAAGGTTCACAGTCAATATGGAGTGTGGAACTGTTTTGTACTAGAAGGACCAATGTGCCCCTCTTGTGCAACAACAGCAAGTGGAGAGCAATGGGAACAAGACAGAATATTGAGAAATGCTAAATGAGAGCAGTTTGAACAAAGGCAAGAATAATGTGTAGAGTTAAAAGGGACAGAGAGAGGGTTTACAGCCAGCAGATCTGCATCACCTACCTGAAATACTTTTGCCAAATTGTCAAAAAGGGTTTGACCAGCGCTGACTTTATGCTTGACTCCCCTGACTGTGCCATTTTTGCTGAGGATGTTGACTCTCTTTGTACCAAATCCCTTCTCTTTAGCGGCTCTGACTAAAATGAGCAAGTCATCCTGCTCATTCTCATTTTCATCACACTCCGACCCTACGTGTCCATTCTGCTGCCCATCCACTTCGCTCAGCCGGCTGGTTTGGTCAGTCTCCGAGCTGCTGGCGTACTCGGAGTCCAGAGAGTCGGCAGCCTCGCCGTCGGCGTACACCTCCTTCAGCACCCGCCCGCTGTGCGAGGACGCGACGCGGAACCGAACCTTCCTGGACAGCCTCTCGCTGTCCGCCTTCACCTCGCATTTAAACATTGCCTCTTCCATTGATACGAGCAGTTTGCATTGTTCCAGCGTGCTGCCCATTGCATTGGCCAGTCTGTCACACTTTACAACAATATCAGTGCTGTTTTCTGTTGACAGGGGTTCTCATATTAAACTAAAGAAGCCACTGCCGTTCTGCAGTTAATAATGGATGCATTTGTGCTATGGTTACCTTTAAACTAAAACCTGTAAAGTGATCTCGTTAATTAAATATTTAAAAGACATTGTGTACTTTTTAGCACTAAGGAAGAAGCAAGAAAGGGAGAAATTATATTCACTGATTGAAATAAAAATTCAAAGGAAGGGAAGGGAAGGGAAGGGAAGGGAAGGGAAGGGAAGGGAAGGGGGAGCATTTGGACAATGCTCTCAGTCACAAGGTATGACTCTTGGGGCGTCCTGCGCAGGGCCAGGAGTTGGACTTTGATGATCTTTATAGGCCCCTCCCAACCCATAATATTCTCTGATTCTTTGATTCTGTAATAAACTAATTCACAGCAATTACACAAATTTATATGAAAGCAGTTTGATTTGCTAAAAAAGGCAAAGAGGAAGAGTTTTTCATAAGATCTAAAGTCAAAACTGTTTATGTTCATTGCACCTGAGGGGAAAATCAAAAACTTCAGCGCCTGAATCAATGATGAGCACGTTTCTTTCATCAAAATGCTTAACTTCCCTACCAGTCAGACCTCATTCACCAAGGTCTACTTTTTATACAACCTTATGGAGATTCAGCAGGGAGCTCTGACTTGATGATTTTTGATGCTGACCTTTTCACAGACTGGCAGAGTGGTGGAGAAGCAATTAGTCAGAATTTGTTGCACAGAGTAGCACAATGTTATTAAATAAAACTGAGCCATAGCTAGTACCACACAGCAATCACAACGTATGTTCTGTCAGGGACTGGGCAAGGGAATCTGAACAAGGAGTAGGAGAAATCTAATTAATTGAGGCAACAAGGATCAACAGTGAGAAGTAGGGTAATGTGGATTTATCCACGGAGAATTACATTGCTCTATCCTAGCAAATCACAAGTAGGGATTGCCACAGTGTTCAGCACCCAGCTCTAGATGTAAAAATAACCAACCAACACTTGAGGTTTCTGCCTATGTCTACTCAATATCACGTAGTAGCACCTTAAACCCCCAAGCTGGTTCTAAGTTTGCATGATGATTCCTACTTACAGTGCTATTTCTGTGTTTTCTTCATTTAAAGAAAAATGCAACATCAAAAACTCAATCCCCTTCTCACTTTCCCGACAAACATTCCCTAGACACTCTCTACGGCTTCATTTTCTCTCTAGACTTGTGAATACTGAATTGCCTCCTGAAGCCTGTGACCCCCTGAGAGGTGTAGGCATGAAGTGAGTCCCTAGATGCTCAGCCAACCCAGAATGGTAATGCCTGCAGTCACGAGCAGCTGCAGAGCTTCAAGCATCAGAGACTCTCTGGTCAAGATTTCAGAAATGCAGGCTCAAATCTTTCAACAATTATGTGGGGGTTATTGTGACTTGATTTCAAACAAGAGGCATGAAAATATTGCTCTTCAGCCCAAATAAAATCACGATTTTCAAGGCTGAAGTCTAAAATTACTTATTTCCCATCCACAAAACGGAAACACTATGATTAGTGGCATTTCATGGCACTAGTGTTTGCCACACTTCTTTCTAAATAAGATGATTCACTGTATTATTAACTGCTATAATTAATACAGAAAAAATAGGTTAAAATAATAAGTTACAAAAGTTAAAATACATTGTTACTTATCTTTTAAAGGAGAGAAACATCTAGTATCAAAGTCTGTACTAATATTGAATGCAGTTATAAGAATCTTTTTGAAATTCGTTTGGGGAGGAGGATGCTGAATCACACTGATTGTGTCATAGCCACTTGCCCACAGGAGTTTTGACAAGAAATATAGTTCATTATTACTAAAATATGACTCAGAACAAAGAACATTCTGTAGAAGAACGAATATTTCAAAGTAGGTTTTATGGAATTATCTAAACAGGGCTGCAAGATACCTGGAGAAATTACTTAGTCTGCTACCTATGCCAAAGTTAACTGTATCATAGTGTTTCCATGATTATCTGAGTGGCTTGGAAACCTGCATTAATTAACTTTGTTCATATTAATTTTTATTTAAATAACACAACCCAACTGTTTTTCAATTAATTACCACACATTAAAAAATCTGAGCTTCTATAACAGAAATATTTTGCACAAAAATTTTATATTTTTATCTTCTCCAATTGGCACTATATATCCTTTGACAGAAACCATTTTACTGCTGTTGCAGGCAATGAGGAAGCTTGTATTGTCTGGAGTGCAAAGAATTTGATGCTACCTGAGTGACTTAAAAAGTCAATGTAGTGTTGAATAAATGCACTACTAATCAGTACCACATTTTAAAAACACTCCAAATACTGTTCAATTCTTGTTCTCTGTTAGAAGGAAATTAGCTCGTTGTTTAGTTTCATGGCATTTCCATTATTCACTGGGAAATATTTTTATGTCTGGTTATGACAAATAAGAAACTGTATGCACAATTTTCTTTGGAAAAAAATAATTAAGCAAAGTGGAGTGTGCCCCTTGACAGAAGTATTTATATGCATAAGATTCCATCCTGATGTTCCAGCTGTGGACCTTCTGTGAGTGAATACGTGACTTTGGGGCTAAGTGCACTTATCCAGTAGTAAACGGATTACAGACTCTAAGCAGGTTGTATTTGTGACATAAGACATTTGAGAGTTCAAAAACCTGAGATGCACATATTTGTACCATCTGTCTGGGTGCATGTTCTCAACAACAGCAGAAAGGATGAAACTTGACTAAGCATGTCTGTCCCTCCTGTAGACTAAAATTGTATTAAATGTTTAAACTAACTCCATTTGTGCAGTTTGACGCTGCACCCTGCCAACTGCTATATTTCTGTTTATCATTTTTAGCTTCATACAAACACTTCATTCAAAGGCTTATTTCATTTAGTAAGCAGTATCTATTAAAAACTAACGTGGTGGGGTTTTGCAGTAATGAGATATTTCTTGTCCATAATTATTACTCTTCCTGAATCATTTGGCTATTGTTAGATTTTGTTTCTGCTTAGTTTGGTTCTATTGTTCTGCCACTGATTAATTCAAGGCCGGAGGTCCAGAAACCATAAAGTCAAAGCGCACAGGAAATAAAGAGATCTCCCCTGAATAGAGAAGCACTCTGTAAAAAAAAAAGCAAACATTTGTAAATAAGCTATTTCATCCATTGCCTCTTATGTGACTTTGTTTCATTTCACAAGGAACAGGACAAAGCCATTACCCTCATGTTGTGATAAATAATGTGTCTGCCAATAAAATCCCCAGATTTTATCATGTTCAATATATCACTAAGTTGAAAGGAACAAAGAAGATGATGATTCTGCTTGCTGTTGCTTCTGATGCTTCTGCTTGACATAGAACTAAGATACCAGTACTAGATGAACATGAGCGGACAGATGCTGTACATGGCAAACTGAAAGACGAACACCTACTCTGAGACTGACATCTGAGAATTCACACTCCATGAAAGAAAGTACCTGCAGAGGCAACTCATCACATCTTTCATCCATGACAAAGTAGAGGAAGTCTAGATAATAAACTTAGTCTCAATATTTACCTTTTAAATCACCGATACTAGGTCACAGGAGCCAAAACTTTTAATACTTCTAAAATGAAAAAAAGAAGCTAAAGTAGCGATCACATTATGCCAAGAGAGACCTTTATAGCTGTATCAGGAAGGGAAAAAAAGAGCTGAAGGGAATAGAAGAAACTTTAATATTTCTTTCATTTATAATTCTGATGTAATTTCTTTAATATATAGGTAAACCTTGCTGTCAGAGTTCATCATACATATACATACTTCAATTTCTACAGATTACACAAGTAGAGAATCTGTCCTAGGTGTTAAATTTCACTAAGATTGGAGTACTACCAGCTTCACCTCAGGAAAGGACCACAAATCAATAACATTAAACTGCAGAAAAATGTTTGAAAGAGTATCTAGGTATGTATTAAGCAGCAAAGATTGTTTGCACTTTGCTGAAGAAGTATAGAGTGTGCTGTTTGAAATTACTATAAAAAATGTAGCTCGTGACATTCCCATGGATCAGAGAATAAAAGGTATAAAAAAATAATAGAATTTGTAGTATTCAAATAGCAGCAAAATGGAACCTGAATCACGAAATGAGACTTCAGGAGAAAAAATGTCAAAAAAAGAAATTATAGGCCGAAATCAACAACTGCCTTCTTTATTTCTGAGCGCACAATCATTATAAAAGAACGGTTTACCCTGTGACAAAGCATTATATGCTCTGTTTTGATGCACAGTGTGTGCAGGGCCGTTGTGTGTGATGTATTTGCAGGTTACTAAGTATATATAACAGATCTGTAGGCTGACTTGATACCATCCACACTGGTGTCATTCATCATTAGACAGATGGTATGAATTCACAGTGACATGTCTTGTGATACTAATTTTTTTTTTTCACTCTACAAAAGACTGTTTCCAACTGTCTCCAACTCTATTACACTGGTAGTAATCAGAAGCATATTCTGTAATCTCTAATTCTTAATGCAAAATTAGCAGAGTAATCATCTGGACACAGATATTCAAAAGCTCTGGATTTCCCACCTGCTCTTGGGGAGCAGGTATTTTGGTTTGTAAAAGCATGTGTGGTAAGCTGAGTTTGTTTATTTTGCTACAAGTAAGTAAAGTTTGTGAACAACATGCTCTATGCTTTAAAGATTACAAAAGCAGATGATTTGAACAGAGAATGCTAACCAAATTGTGTCTATCTGAGACAGATTTAGTGCATTTCTCACTTGTTCAGAGAAGGAATATTCCCATTTCCTAAGTTGGCAAAACATCTGTCTACTTTTCTGCAGGTCCAGAATAACGTTTTAAGTGTAGTAAAGTTCATGGGAACACACAGAGCACGTTCAGGTCCCCATCAGGGAACTCTTGCATCTGGCAGTTGTCTGTCAGGTGTAGCAGCTGCTAAATGGAAATAATATGGACAAGAGCAAAGCAAGCATGCTGTTGCTATTATAATGCCTAATTATTCATACGACAAGTGCTTTGCACTGTCATTTCATTTTATTACTGGATTTCATTTAACTTCTGTCAAACAATTTTTAGACAGAATGTCAGGATTTCTGTGTCTATACTTCTGTTTACATTACTGAATTGGGTGCAGTGTTTGTTCAATTTATATAATGGAGGAATTAAATGAATGAGGAAATCAGGACCTGTGTCTAGGCCATGCACACCAGTGCACAAGGACATAGGGGGTTACTTGGGATCTTTCTGCTATCCTTTTTGCCAGGGTAAGCAGAAAGCCTCCATTTCCAAAACCTTTAGGGAGAAATGCTCTACATTGCACTTGGAAATGCAATCAATTACTACCCTGAACTTGAAATTCACAGCCATTTCAACAGTTCATTCATTTCTACTTTTCCCACTGTAGGTTTCCACAGGAGTCAAGCTGCCGAGTTAAACACAGAAGCAGCAGTATATGAAAAGCTTCTGTCATTATGTGATACTTCAAGACTTAATTTGTTTATTTACTCTGGACAGAGTAAGAGGTCAGCTCTTACATGTGTTACATATCTGAGCCATGCAAGGCAAAGATCAGTTTTCCTTCAGGAGAGCCTGGAAAACACTTACAGCCTACTGCCTATAGTAGTAAGAATAGTAGCTGGAAATTTTGATCCATGTCAGATAGCTGATAACAAGCATTATTTTTTATTGCTTCTCTTACTTAGCTGGTGTAAAAATTCATTGTTTGTAGCTCTTTTTTTTTTTTATTCATGTAAGTGGTCATCACAGGATACATGTAAATGATAGTTGTCTCTCCAGAAGCTCTAGCCTGTAGCTAGATGCCAAAGTTTTTGGTGGACACAAATTTTACAGTCTATATTAGGACTGAATTCCTATGCTGAGCTCCATTAAGAGCTCTGTTATATCTTCTCCTGTGTTCTAGTTGAACAGGAAAAAATAATGACAGAAAAAGATTTCCATTAGAGGAGCAATTTGTAGAGGAAAGAACAACTTTGTCGTGAAAAAAATTGTTTTATAGATATGATGCATCAGGAAAAAAATCTTCAATTCAGCAGAGAACAGAAAAAGCATGTTGTAAGATGTAATAGCTCAGCCAGATTGTTCCTTCACGTGATGTACTGGCCAGATATTAAAACAGACATTAATTTCCACTCACCCAAGTACCACCACCAGTTTATGGGGCCACAAGACATGTCCTACTCAGGGGTGGGACTGGGAACAGAGTGTCCAGCTCTCCACCAGTCCACATCCCTATTGACAGGCAAGTGCCAGGGAAGGAGATCTGGGTGCCAGCATCTAGCACAGAACACATGTGAGGCTAAAGGGTTACTAGGCTGTGGAGCAACTATTTAAAAAAAAAAAAAAAAAGACAAAAAATGTTGGTTTCTGTCTGATTATTCCAATGGCTCTGTCTGAACTCCTCTGAGCTTGGATTTACTGTTATTTATACTGGAAAATATAGGTAGGCCTGTGTTGTGAAAGAAAACAATTGAGATTAGAAGATAATAGCAGAGCAAAACATTTGTACACAGTCCTTGTAAGTTCTGCTTAAATTTCCTAAATGTGAAAATGTCTTCCCATATTTTTTTATTAGTTTATGACATCTTTGTTTGAAATCTGACCTAAAATTTGATAACACTTCTCCATCACATGCCCCAGTCCAAATACTAAAGCTTTGGAAGAAGAACCTACTACAGGAAGCACTGATTCACTAGGAAGAATATCCCCTCCTGTATCCATACTGCATTTATCATTGTTTCAATGACTAAGGAACAACCAGGAACCTTAAAAAGAGACATACTCTTTGCTTGTACAGAAAAATGACTAATGACAGTTTTCAAGGCTCGTTTTCAAGTATTGCAAACAGTCCCTCTACATTGCAAACAAAGATGAAAAAATCAACATGAAAACTTCAGAGAGTCAGTTCCATTCTCAGAGCTCCACGTGAAACAGTCTCAGTAGCAGCAGAGATAACTGAACCCTGTCCTGAAATGCCTCATACATCTATTTCTCTTACTTCCCACTAGATATGTAGGCCATCTTTCTGTGTTTGGCTTGTTGGGAAATATAAATAAGACAAATATAAGGAATAAAACGACCTAGCATTCAGTTACATTGGAAAGAACTAACGCTGTAGTGAAATTCAGATCAGTGCTGCTCTTTCTCATGTGATTCATAACCATTTATTAAGTACCACAAGTATGCTTTCCAGGTTATCCCTGTTTATGTATAACATATCTGGGTAATATCATCTAAATAAAATTCCAAATTCTATCAAACTTCTGACATTTTTTGACTCAAAAGTACATACATATATCAGGCACAAAATCCTTATAGCTGTTATTATAAGGTAGGTATGTTAGGCCTACACGTTGCTTTCAATATTTTGGACAAGCAGCAAGTAGATCATTGAATACTGCATTGTTCAATTTTGAAGGGAGTGGTCTTCCCCACACACATTGTTTTGTTCTGTTAAACAGCTTCTGAGTCCTATTGCTGAGCTCTAAACTTCATTATTGAGTAGCCTTATTTAAACGTATCTCCCAGATGTTCCTTGGAGGCAAGAAAAGTTTAATTATATAGTTTTAATGGAATTACTGAGAGATTCTTATAAAGAAATGAAAAGGATTTATAAGTACTGTGAATAGGCTTATGTTTTCTTAAATTTTATTCTTAGGTTATAGAAATGTTTTTTAGGTTGGTTTATATCCAACCAGATTTTTTGGATGGGCAAAAGTTATTTTGGGGCTCTCACTCTGAGGGAATCAATGCTAACAACACGTAAGCAGCCCTTTTTTTGGTCAGATTTATTCTTCTGTGGTAGTTACTGCTTGCAGACCTGTGAGAAGCTGGGCTGTTAATGTTTAATGACTCAGACAATAGACCACTTAACAGCTCAGATACAGAGGGCGTGCACACCTTGGCTGGAGGATCCACAGAGTCTCTCTCTTCCTATTTCTTTCTTCCTCTCCCTCTCTACCTCACATTTACTGTTAAATTAAAATCTGTACTATTGACTTTGGTATGTGGTCTCGTTTGCACCTTAATTTGGGCAGAGACATCTCTCTAATAATTTTGATAACCAGATCTTAACAAGACAGAAAATTCTGCTGGTGAGCATGCGAATGTCTACCATTACCCTTGATCTGACTTGACGCACATATCTTACATGCCTCCCTCAAACATTCCACTATGTTCTACTTTTCACATTTATTTTTCAGCCAAAAACATGACTACTAGTCATCTATGGCTTTCACAGGAGAAAAAATATATTCAAGGCTTTCTTCCTAACATTTTTTTCTCCCCAGAAAACTTCATTGTTGTGATAGTAGACAGCTGATAGTCTAGCGATAATAATATATAATAATGCAGTTTAGGTCTCCTTTCATACCCAGGAATAAAAGTGATGAAAATAAGATAAAGGACTTTCATTTAGTTCCATTGTTACTAGCTGATGTCACCTCTAGTATTCTTGCTGCAGGTTTCTTTCATTCAAAACTTGATAAATCTCTATGTGTTCGTTCTCCATGTCTTCAGTTTTCTCAGCTGGGACAAGAAAAAATTTTATGAAGTTGGATTTTTTCCAAATTCTCTTTTTGAACATAACATCAGATTGACTCGTGCATAAAGATGATGATTTGCATACGCTGTGATTCCCCATACAGCCATCAGCTGATAAAAAAGGTCATCCAATCCCTGGATTGCTGTGCTGTTTTTAATTTAAGGTGGATATCATTTCTCGTGACAGAAATATTTATGTATATACAAATATATTCAATCCTAGATGGCATTTCATACAGCCTTCAGGATATCAGAAACATATCAGCTTTCTCTTGAGTGCCTCTGGGGAGAGAGCTTAATAGCCATGACTTCCCCAAGGTAAATCTTTATGACACCTGGAGGCAGAACCATTTATGGACACAGAAAAGGTGAGACTGGTTTGACTTTTCCACCCGACAGCAAACCATCACTGATTCTAGAGGCAAACAGAGGAAGACCAGACAGAGGGCAGGGCATTAGGGCATTGGTCTGTTTAATGGCTGAGGTAATTGCAAGAGGCATGAATCATTAAGTCACTTAGGCTCTGTTACCTCAGCAAGCAAATGGGGTCTGATTCAGAGAAACCCTTACTGTGAGCAGGGAAACAATGTCAGCAAATGCATGTCTGGACTGACTGATGAAACCACGCTGAAGCTGGGTGAAATCCCTGCCTTATACCAGCAGAAATTCAGAGCTTAGCCAGTGCAAATGAGCAGCCAGGGCAGTGATTCACGCGCTGGCACAGGGATGTCAGGTTCTGTCAGAGCCAGTCTCTGGGTGTCGCTGGCACACAGCAGCCCCAGGCAGGTGCAGGGGGGTCAGAGAGGCACCGCCAACAGAGGAGGGAGGCCTTCCTTTTCTGTTTGCCAACAGAGAAACAGGTACTTTTTGATCTATAGAGGAAGGACAAATTATGTTTTTTTTTTTTATTCTGGCACTGATTGTTTCAAAATCATTGGGAACAAATGATGCAGTGAGATCCAGCTTTTTCCCCACAATTCAGTGCACTGTTGCCATCATAAATCCAGTTATTTATGATTCCAATTTTCGGTCACTTCCCTGGGCCACTCATTTGCTATTTAAAAAAAGAGATGCCAAACATTGTCCAAAAGGATATGCACATACCATAGCACCAGGGGAAAAATTAAAACATGAAGCCTTCCTCTTTAGCTACCCTTAATCCCTTTAGAGACTGCTCTTTAGAACTGGGAAACACTGACTCACTGACTGAGTACCCAGCACTCTGGTATTTGAACACTGTTTAATGGGTTGCTTTGTGAAATGTAATGAATCATGTATCTTCAGTCACATATTCGTTTGTTGTTGTTGTTGTCGTTGCTGTTGTTGTTATTGTTACTACTACTATTATTATTTCAGTCTTACTACATTCCTCAGGAAGCCAAAGGTACCAAGTATTGCTGCCATACAGTACCCTTATCTTGTTTTCATTTCAGCTTGGGTTTTGAGCACTTCAGCTGAGTTAATTCAATTTACAGGCTCATTAACCAGACTGCAAATGAAAGGGGAAGACAGTGTATCTCCATGGGAATTCTCAACGTCAGAATGGTCTCTGGGTCTTAAAATCTCAGGAGCTTCTGGCACAGCATCAGTCTGATTTCTTACATGTGCAACGCAAAATAGGATCCAATAGGTGAAAAAAGTGGCAAAGAAACTGAAGGAAAATTTTAATTCTTTTTCCTCCACTAAATACTAAGTTGCATGTGACTTTCTCTATAGGCTTCCTGGTCAAATCTTTACAAATAATGACTGACTTCCCAAAAGGCTCGTATGCTAAATCTCTTTTTTTTTTTTCTTATTTATCTTAAAGCTGTTTCAAAACAAAAGAAATAATTTTTCTCTCTCCGAATCTTTGTCTTTCTAGCTCTACCTTGATTTGTCACTGCTGAGAGACAGTGACAGCACTCAATACTGTTTCCAGAAGGCATCTGAGGGCTGTATCCTGAGCCTGCCTGTACAAGCTTTTTCAATGCAGCCAGTGCCACAGCATTATTACTGATCACAACACTATTCCACCTTTTAGTTAGGAGATTCTTCCTGTGAGTATGAGATGCCTTCATTTCTAAATGGCTTTCTGGTTAGAATAACTTTTGGAGGTGTTTTTTGTTCTGCATTGATTTATTTTAGTTTTATTAGTTTTACTGTAACTGTTAACTTGCTATTTCTTATTTCTTTGCTCCATGGAGCTGAATTGTATCAGTTTCCAAGGGATGCAGCCTTCAGCTGAACACACATATAAAAATGACTATTTCTTTTGTGATGTGTATTCATCAGAGGCAAATTCGAACGCACACTCTCATTTTATTGGGTTTTTACATTTGAAATAAGTATTCTCAAAGGCACAATTTCAAACCAAATCTTTGGTAAAGTTCTGTGGCAGTCCCGATTCTAAGTAAGCTCAGCAGGAACTCAAACTGCCTCATCATCCCCCATCAATGATGTTGAGCTCAAGATATTGACTGAGCTGCAGTATATTTAATTTTAAAGTTTACCCTTAGTCTGCCGTTAACCACACACGTCTCAAACAAACCCCGTTTACAAGCAGTGGCCTTTATGCCTGGCAGTTAAATGCCTGGTGACTAAATGTCACCTCATTGAATGCAAAAGCTATTTCATTGTCCAGAACTGTCCCTGGAACACTGAGCAGCATAATGATTCCTGATAAAATAGGCACCTGGGATGTCTGATACTGCAGTGAATTTTCATAGACATGCTCTGTCACTAGAATGCCTTTTGTTGTGGTCTCCAAAGGCATGTATTTATTGGATCCAAAAATCTCCTTTCACTGGGGCTTCAGTTCCAGGCCAAGTAATTTGTGAGATTTATCCTCACAAATCTTTCTGTATCTTACATTTTGAGGGGGAGTTTCTCATTTTTCTGCAGCAGGCTTTGCTTATTTTCAGAAAAAATAACCCAGGTGAAAGCTAAATCAGCTGGGCAGGCAAAGACTCTTTTTTAAAAAGTGAAGCATTTTGGTGGTGTATCTCTAGCACAGAGATCAGATTTTTTAAGGATGACCCAGTGAGTGACACAAATGAATCTTAGCTATCAATGGCATTTCCTAAATGTTCAAAAATGCTGAGTCAGATCCCCTAAAATCTTAAGACTGGGTAAATATTGTACAATGTTAAAGTGTGCATATTTCTTTTCTCTTTGATCTTGAACTCATTTGTAATTTTCAAACCTTTCCTTGCAACAACACAGAGAACAATCACATTTTTTCAGAGAAGCTAAGATCTCCATGCAATCCTTTTACTTCAGCAGTTATACAACTGCCCACGACCACATCCGGTCAGGTTTTGAGTAATGACATTTTTCAATTTCATGCTGGAGATCACCAGTCATTGTGATACAACAAAATTGAGGATTGCCAAAACTAGTCTCTTAGGTGAGCTGCAACAGGGTGCATACAGCACCTTGAATCTCTCTTGAACCTCTTCTGCATAGTCTATTGTGTAAGGATAGGCTAGTAAAAGATACATCCATTAACTCACACAGCAAAAAGTTATTCTCTTCAGTGAGGTCTCAACACCTGGCAGATGATAATCCATCAGCCACCTGCTTACATGGATTTCTACTGTCAATTCTTGCCAGGTCCACGTTACCGCAGCGGATAAGCACCTAATCTTATTTTAGAATATCTACACAATGGGATGCAAAACCACTCATCAGCAATCCACATTGCCTAATCAGGGAACAGCTGGGTAGCAAGCTGGCACCCCTTGCTGTGGGAGGACTCCAGATATGAAGAGACCTCAGGGGTGAAATTATAGATGCTGGATACAGAACCATCTATACTTGACATGGCCTTTATTGTCCTATCTGGAATTTTAATTATAGCATTTTGATATTTAATTACGGCCCGGGTCAACGTAGACCTTTCTCAGTAGCATGCTCACATTGCCTACTGCAGGGGTGACCTGTCAATGTTGTGCTAACAGAATACGGATGCCAGCGGCTAATGGAAGAAGCACTCTGATCTTTGAAGTAATGCTAGATGCTATGGCATTTCCCAGGCCCTCAGTGATACTCAGGCACTTGAGTCCTCCTGGACAGACCTAAGTCTCATGATAGGAGACAGAATTTCTGAGCAGCTCAAAGACTACACAGCAACCGTGGTACCGTACGGCATTTACCTGAACTGCCCCACCATTAGCATTTAGATGCTTAGACCAGTCTTTCTTGATGAAAAAGTTGAACTCTAGACCACCTGTCAAATTTTATTTTTGTTGTTTCCGTCCCTCTTTCCTTTAAAAATATCACAAGCACACAGTAAGGCACAAGGTTAAAGCCTCACTGAGTCAAGTGAGGGTCAAGTGGTGAAGTGGCGGCTTTTTCTGATCTCTCCCTTCAGCAGCTTGACAGTGGAGGGCAACACAGAGTATTGCAGGACAACCAAGTTACAATTTGCATGAGCAAATGGGATAAAGTTCCTGTCAGAAACACTAAGGGCAGGGTTCTTTGGTTTTGGAATCTCAGCTACAGCTTTAACAATGTATTTGCCCGAAGATTTTGTTAAAATCCTGCTTTTTAAAAAATACTATCTGTCAAATCTGGAGCAAAAATAAATAAATTCTCACAGAATGCCTTTCCATGATTTTATGAGCTCTGTATTACCATTATTTGTTCATGTAATACAGATTGATTTCTTTCCTGATAGACAAGGATGTCAATTTTTATACATATTATGCCCACAATTATACAAGGAATACTTTAAATAAACACTGTATCTGAACACATTAGAAATTTGTACACTTGTGGCCACATATATTTCTGTTTCTTAGGACTTATTACTTATCATTTGATACCGTTCATAGGCCTGAAAAAATGTTCATTCTGAGATAAAAGTCAGCATATAGTGTGATGA
The DNA here is from genome assembly GCA_013397115.1 of Edolisoma coerulescens. Taxonomy (NCBI): domain Eukaryota; kingdom Metazoa; phylum Chordata; class Aves; order Passeriformes; family Campephagidae; genus Edolisoma; species Edolisoma coerulescens. Next base: position 290,473 of record VWZW01008200.1, on the reverse strand, counting down.
TATCACTTACAAGAATACCATGATTGTATTACTGAAAATACATATGTGCTGTAAAATGCTGTTTTATACTGATAAATAACTGATTTGAATAAACATGAAGTTTAAATCACAGTTTTGGTTTTCTGTAACTACAGCTGGAGTAGAAGTACACACATGCACACTCACTGGAATGAAATGCATGAATGTGTCTTGTTATTTTTCTTTTTGGAAGAAAACTAAGATTGTTTCCTCTATGTTGATGCGTAGTTGTAGCCCTTACTTCATAAGACTACACCAGCCAGCACATGAGACGACAGATTTCAAGAGCTAGTAGGTTTCCTTGGTGCGCAGCAATTGAATTTGGTGCCATCAGCTGGAGTCAAGAGTCTCACTCTAGCTTACATCAAATTAATAACCCTTCTGATCTTTCATTTTTAGCAAACACATATTGATGTATTTCATGTGTATATCACAACTTCTTTGTGATGTGTTGTTCAACACAACGAACTATTTGCATGTGTGTTTCAGTGTCATACTTGAAGTCCTTGCACCCCCTTCCTCTGTCCAAACTTCTCTCATTTTTCTCTAACTTTCAGGCACTATTAACAAGAAAATAAAGCAGAGTGAGAAAGATATTAATTGATATAATAATTTACATTAGTTTCATGTGTGATGATTTCATTAGGAGCAAATATTTCATTATGGCAAATTCTCTGAAAGCCTTTTAATGAAATTCAATACTCCTGGCAGATAGAGTAGTCAGAGCAGAAACATTTGCATATTGAGCAAAGTTTTCACAGTCCTTTTTTTTCTCCACTGCTCGGATCCCTTGCTCATCTGCTTCCCCACCACTCAAGCCTTGCTGCTTTGCCTGCTTCTTTCTGATCTCTTTTGTTGGTCCTTCCTTGGAGGAGTGAATCTCTACACTACTTTTTACAGTAAAATAAAATTATTTTTTAGAATGTCTAGCTTGTAAGCTTTCAGCAATATTTCAGTATTTATTTTCAGTAAGTCCTGGTTTATTAGCTACATACAAAAATGCATAGTTCCTCTGACTGGAACAAGATAGATGACAGCCAAGTCATTTCCCACCAAATTATCAAACTATGCAATTTGCTGTTTCATGATCAATAGATGGTGCAATGCAAGAAGTGATTTCATACCTCTCTGGCTCCTGTAATAAAATAATTTTATTACACCAGAATTATATGTATTATCCTCAAACTAACTGTAGAGCTTCATGTGTTATCTTGGGAGACATACATATTCCTAGTGAATTGGCTGATACTTTAACAGTGGTGTTTTTTACAGTTTGACCTGAGAAAGTTATCTGTCTTCAGTGCTCCTAGGAACCTAGTATTTTAAGGGAAAAAGTGTAATATTTCATTTGATCTGGGCATTTCAATTATTGCTTCCTTTGCTGAAATCAAGAACAAAAAAAATTTATGCAGGAATGAGAAATTAAATTACATTTACAAATATAGCTTGAATGGAGGCAATGATAGCAATGGCCATTGATTAAACTAATTTCTTTTTTAAATATTCAAACAATCTGACAAGGCAGAGAGTCATTTTGTACTTAAAGTCCAACACTGCAAAGTAAGAGTTGGTATTTACGTCTTTGCTGGTTTATGTATGTTTTCCTTTGGACACTGTTGCCTCATGGGTCTAACTCACACTCTCTAAATTGCAGGCTTGAAATATATAATATTGAAATAATGATTAAGCATTTACTGATTTAGCAATACACTACTAAGAAAGTAATTACCTAATAATGTAATTAAATAATAGGCATATCACTACTACTGATTTAGCTGCATAATTTTGGCTAATTATTGCATACAATTACAAAGCTATTATCACTCAAGTATTATGAAATGCACATAACTACTACTGAATTAGAGCTCTATCACCCCCTTTCCTCCCACCACCACTCAGTACATGGCTGCAAGTTCATCTGTCTTTACCATACCTTGCACCAAGTCTTTCAGACATAGACCTGATAGAAAGCTCAGTGGGTTGTCTAGGAGAGCTCCCTCCAGCACCCCAGACAATGGGCCAATATCTCAGTTTACAAGTCAGCTTCACTGTTTGTAGATATCTATGCTNTTCCCCCCCCCCCCCACCCCGTGTTCCTTACCTGATATCACTCCTTATTACAATTTATTCTATTTCCAGAACCACCTTTTTGCCACTCTTGCATCTCCTTTCCCTTGACCAAACTCTTCTTTATGGACCAGAGGTGGACCAGATCTTTTTCTTGAAGGCATACCTGGCTCCTCTTCACCTTTGAGTGTAGTGGACCTATCTTGTACTTGTAAGCCCTTAGAAGGAGGATCCTTCCTCTTGGTGCTAGAAGTCACCAGCTTCCATCCTTTCACTTCTCCAGAGGTAGCACTTACCTTCGGTGTGGACACTGTGCACCCTTTTATCTCCTCTTACCTCATCCTTATCTGACAGCAGCAGGCACCCTAAAGTTTCTCAGAGGTTTCACAGCCATTCTTCCCTGATCCTGGATCTTGTCCCCAGAAGGCCCAGAAGCTCCCTAAGCAGAACCCACACAAACTGCTGTGTCTGCGGCTGCTTCTGTTAGCTGTGCTCATGAGAGTCCCCATAGCAGGAACCACTGAAACCCTGCAGAGAAAATAAAAGAACACGGAGTCCCAACAGCTTGGACCAGCTCAGAGAAAAGCAAGCCCCATGAAGCTTTGTAGAAGTGAAATACCAGTTAGATAACTGCAAATATCTGGAAAAGCCTAAGCAAAGTCTGTATACGTAAGCTCTCAATCTGGAGGGGAAATACTTGCTGTTAAGGTTTTCCATGGCTGTTTTCCTAGACCAACCACACTGCAAATCTGAATTTAAACTCTGAATATATACTAAATATACTAAATTAAAAGGCTGTTTCTTATGGCCATGTGTTGGCAATCCTATGATAGTGGTAGCAGAAGTAGGGCAGAAAAACCCTTGCCCAAAGCCTGACCTATTTATTCTATTGACCTGATGCTTCAGGTTGTATGCACTGACACTACAGACAGCCAGAAATTTTGGACTATGGCATGTGTCCCTCTGACACACTATCCCAAAGACTTTTCTTTGTGGCCTTGTATTTTGTTGCATCCCTTGATGGCAAAGGTATAGTTTGGTACTTACTACATGTGCAGACCTGGAGCTCAACTAGTTATCTGGCTCTCAGGTTGTATAATGGAAGGTTTTGCAGATAGCTGATTAAACTGTGATCACTGAAAGATAAAACAAACCCGTTATGAGATCAGGCACAGATCTTCAAAAAATCTTGTCTGTAAGACTGAGTGGCCTCAAACGTCAATGTCTTTAAGCTTTGTAATGTTTTTGATTCCCAATGATTGCACGTACATTGCTATGTGGAGCGCCCTATAGGCTTACTGTCCAAACAATGTTCATCTGCATTGCTGCAGTGCAGGATGTCCCCATGGTCTGCAAAGTTGCCAGGCTAAAGGGAAATCCTGAGTGTAGACTGTGCTTAAAGTGCCTCTTAGAGTTTACTTGCCCTGTGGACAGGATAAAGTATCTTTCTATCTGACATATTCTTGAGACAGACATGACAGACGATACAGACACTGCAGGTATAGTGCAGATGAAACATTTCGAGTCAAAATGTCCATCAGCAGAGTTTTCTTACACGCTTTTTTGCAGTTCATTCATTAGGATATTTGCACAGATGGGAGAAATTAAAACAATATAGTCTGAAGAATGTAAATATTCTCAGGGCAAACACAAACCTGTGGAGACCTATAAAGGGAAATCACTGCATTCTCAGCCTCCATTTTATTCATGTTTTGTTTACTATACAAACATGGAGAGGCAGAGGTGATGAGGCATTTGCTCAGGAATTATTCAGCGCCATCTGGCATCTTGAGGTAATTAGTCTGCGCTGTATCTCCTTTGGAAACCATAGCAACTCTACAATAACTTAATCGTGTTCTCTGATGATGGCATAATAAATAATATGTGTCATTGCTATAATATACTAATTAATGCATTTTCAACTGCCCAGCTGCTGTATACAAATGTCCTGTCTATTATGGGTTTCTTGGTAGGAAGTGTTTGCAAAACAGAAAAAGAAAAGGATTCAATAACAGTATAATTTTGCATGACCTCATTCCTAGATAAATTCAAGGAGGAAACGGTACATGATTTAGTTGATTAAGAATTGCGGGAATCAGTCAGTCAATCAACATGGTATATGGGAAATACATCAGCTTTGTCAAACAAATCTAATTGCATTTCTTAAGAGCATAAGCTTTGATGTTTTAAAATAACTAAGCAGATGTAATCCACACAGCTCTATAAGGTATGTGATGTACTGCAACATGACAAAAGATGACTGGAAATCAGTATCACACAGCATCAATAAGGTGCATATTAAAAAGATCAAGAAGGGCACAACAAATGGGTGAGGGGGATGAGGGGGTTTATGTGGAAGCCAAACCTCAAAATCACAGTTCAACTTTGCAAAATGTAGATTTTACATCTAGAAACAATGAATACAATCTATTCAGCCAAAACAAATGAATCAGAAAAGTAGTGAATCCAAAAAATATCTTTGAGTAATACTAGATTCAGAAATTCATCCAAGTTTTTGGGAAAAGGATACAGGCTAGTGGATCCAGTAACAATAAACCTGGTGTTAGAATATGGTTAATAAAGTTCAGGTGCATGCTTGCATGCATTACATGCTTTTTTCCAATGCAGGCAAGAGTGAAAGAAATTATTCATGACTGGAGAAAACACTCAAGGAGAAAAATGTGGCCGCGCTGCAGCCCCGGCCATGGCATTAGCCAGTGTTTGTTTGTCAAGCTAGCGGTGGGAAGTCATAAACTGCAGCAGCACAGTGCAAACAAGCCCAGCTGAAAGACAAGGGTTATTTGGTCCATGTGTCATCTCTTCCTTGATTGCTTCCTGTGCTCGTACTTCAGCATAAGGCTGCCCTACATAGTGATCATGGGCCAGCTTGCTCAAAACTTGCCCAGGGATCTCTAACCAGGCCCAGCATGATGTTATTTAGACATGACAATTTTGTGTCCAGCTCGATTCATACACCATGAAACATGAAAACTGAAGCCAAATGCATACTAATGTCCTAAAATCAAGTTGGATACTTCTCAGGAACACCCAAGTGACTGGGCTTAGTCCAGGAGAAGATAGTAATATAATGGCCTATGATATAAAGAGGATATGACAAGAAATGATCACATGGCCCCAATCAGTGAGCACTGGCCTATGATTTAATAAGAATGTACAGTCACTTCATTCCCAGACTGTGTTTACCACCATTACATTGTCACACTATGAAAAAACAGCAGGGTGATTATCCAGTCCTGGAACAGTACAAAATTTGGAAATATTATGTTTTCATTAAGACTCAATTTAAACAAAATTTAAAACTTGTCAGTAAAAACCAAATTCCTTAATAAAGGAAATTTCTAGGGGGAAAAGTGGAATTTATCCAACTGAATATTACTTAGAGTTAACTAAGAGTTATGCATTAAGATTGTCATGCATTGAGAATGTCAACAGAGATCTCTCCTTAGTGACTATCATATTCATTTCAATTCGTAGTGATAGGACAAGGCATAATGGGTACAATTTGAAAGAGACGAAATTTAGGTTAGATGTAAAGAAGAAATTCTTTACTGTGAACATGATGAGGCACTGGAACAGGTTGCCCAGGGAGGCTGTGGACATTCCACCCCTGGCAGTGTTCGAAGACCTTGAGCAACCTGGTCTAGTGGGAGATGTCCCTCTCCATGGCAGAGGGGGCTGGGACTGGATGATCTTTAAGGTCCCATCCAACCCCTTAACATTCTATGAATTCTGTGGTTACGTAAAACACCAGCACAAAATATCGTGTTTGTTCTCTTATACCCCCGGGCCTGTTGGTCATGTTAGCTTTGACCCACCTTCTTTCCCTAACACAAATATGACTGTGTTGATTTTCCAGCTCCTTAAGAAGGAATGTACATTATGAAATCCAATGCAAGTAAATACACTTGTTTTCAAAGTGGTAATTGAAATATTTTATAATCTTATTATTAGAGTACTCAACCCCATGCTATCTTAGGCCAAAACTGTACCTTGATCCCTCACAACAGACCTAGCTTGTTTTATGGCAGTATAAATAGTGAGTTAGAAACAGTTGTAGAACAAAGATATTGAAGATAACATCACATACAGTAAAAACAAAAAAAATGTGGTTCAGAAGTATAGTTACAGGTTAAAATATATTGATACACTAGGAAAAAATATTGCCAAGCATATACACAGGACTTTCAGAAAGAGCAAATAATCACAAGACAATTGTGAGTTATGCTTCTATTCATCATGACTCATATTTGACTCACGGTAAGCGAAAATAATTTCAGTCTCAGGCATAATCAGAAATACTTTTTCTGTGTAAAGCTAAGAGTTGTTTTGACTGGTTATTAGTTCTGCCTCAGACGACCATTCCCAAATATCTGGGGAAAACAAAATCCCACAAGGTCAATTTCTGCTGAGCTCATCCCCGTTCCAGCTCACAGCAAGAAACACGGAAGTGATAGTGCAGTTTCTTCCCTTTCTCTGGCAGCTAACCCTTCCTTTAGAGACAGGTCACAACATCTACTGAGGCTGAATTTAGTCACAGCAGAGGGAAACGTGTGTTGAGGCTTCTCAGGCTGCCCTCCCCCGTGCCGTACAGCGTCCGCAGCCCGCCACACGAGGGTACGCATCCCAGGGAGCGCTCCTGCCGAGGGGGCCGCTCCAGCGTCCGCACCTTCCGCCAGCCCTGTGTCAGCAGGACACACAGCAACACCACGGCAAAACCAGCTTCTTGTCACTTACAGGATGACAGGCTTGGACAAAATTCTATAGCTTTACATCCACTCTTGTGAAAAGCAGATGATTGCACAATATTTCATGCAATCGAGTCGATAGAAATTTGTTAATTTATTTCTGTATTTTCCAATACTGAAAAAGCTAAAGGACTGCTATTACCTTCAGTTGAATCAGTTTCAACCCAGAGCTAAAAGGGACATGCTATAGACCTGTGTAACTGAAGCAGAATTCAACAGTGTATGTGTTCTTTTCCTGATTCTATTATATGAGCATACTTCATTGTTCATTTTGAGATATACTGGGAGCTAAGCATAAAAATAACAGTAACTGTGTCTTTGTAATGTGTGGAGTGGGAGGAAAAGGAGGATTTTGAAACAATTTCAAAATTAATTATAGTGCGCTATTCTAGGCACACTGCTATTTTATACTAACTTCACAGAAAACTTTGAAATTGTTTAAATGGCTTTTGTTAGATGAGCAATGCTAGCTGCACAAAGTATCTCTTGTTCTTTGCAGAACAAGGGAAGGGGATTGATCCATTTCCCTTCCTTTCCCCTTCTTTCCCATCTCTCTCCTTTTCTTCCTCCATCCCCACGTTGCTGCAACTTGTATGTTCATATGACAGTAACACTTGCCTTCACAACCACAGTAGCACTAAGCTTTTAGGCAGCAATCTAGCAACCACCACCACAGCTAGCTGGGACTCTGTCCTTACAAGACATTTATGGATATGTGCCAGAGAGTAAAAGTTAGTTCCAGGTGAAACCCAGCCAGAACAGTCAATGGATTGCACCCCTACTAATAAGCCCAAGTGAGATACTTCAGCAGCTTGACTTGACAGCCATCATCAATCTCAACGCAGGAAGCAGTTCAGATCATTTACTGCTTAGACAGGTTGAGATCTTTCTCTATGATTCTAGTTAATCCGCAGAATCACTTAGGTAAACTTAGCATCATTTCCAAGAATAGATGGATAGATGCTGGTTTTCCTGCCTCAAATGTTATAACATCAAAAGGCAAAAATGTTCTGGGCTGATTAAGGTAGTGGTGCTCTAACAAACACAACATCTCATTTGGATTTGCAAGGAAAGGGTGCAGTGCCAGGAATTTTCATGGCTTTTACCATGAGGACTCTCACACTTCATGAGACAGCCTTGGCTCTCCAGCTCTCTCAAAGAACCTGCTACCCTTGCTCTCATCCTCCTGCTCCCACAACTTAACATCTGCTAGCATGAGTTAATGCCATTTAGCAATACCTGACATTCTCTAAAGGAGCACTACCTTCCTGAAAGGTTTCAGCCTGACACCCCAGGCAGTCTGCAGAGGTCTACGTGAGGACAGAGCTGTCACTCACCTGCTGACATTCTCTGAGATCTCAGTCCTGCATTCTGCTTCCTGAGGTCCTGCCAGAGCCTCCCTAGGAACAGAGCATCTCTCACAGCCTCCTTAGGCCGCAGCATGTCCTCATCCCACGGTCCTACAGAGGGGCTGTTCTGGGCTGTGCCAGGTTGAGCAATCTGCTGCATTGCCTTGATGTAGAGCGATGGGAAAACTCTGCCAGACCACATTTCAGGGCTTCTTTATAAGCTTTGTTTTTCCCAGACTAAAATCACAAGCAATTTCCACATCCCCATTAGGCAAGGTATTTCAGAAAACACTGACAACCTACATAATATGATTATTGTAATAATGAGGCCTTTCATCGGGGAAGTCTATGAATAATTACTTCTAATTAAGTAGCTGATCGATGCAGTAAACCATTCATCAGTGCTTGAGTCCTGCATTACAGACTGTAATAATTTTTCTGTTAGTGTAAATGCCGAGCAAGAAAGAGTAATCAATGAAAACATTATTAAAGTTTTGTGTCACTGCTAGGAAACAAATTGAAATATTTTTTTCTTGGTTTTGTTTTCCTTATTTGCTCTTGCAGTATTAGGCAGTGGTTGTCCTTGGCCAATGACTCATTCTGACTGCAGCACTATTTGAAAAACAGGAGTGAAGCAATAAGTACAATAGGAAGAATAAGGAAAAGAAGAAGAAAGATGGGCTACATACAGAAAGTCATTGACTTTCTCTATTAGGAAAACTTAACAGGAAGTTTCTTCTAGAAAGTGCTGAGCCAAAGATAATAGACATGGAAAGCTTATTTTAGAGAGCTTTACATTTTGTGGATTGTCATTACACCTACCACATATAATTCAAACTTTCAGATTTATAAAGTTGGCATGTTATGCCTTATTCTGGGATCAGATACCCCTGAAGTGTTTAGGGGGTATCTGATGGCAAAATCAATGCAACAAATATGGTTGTGATTACATGTAGAACAATAATACAAAAAACTATAAATATTACCATAGAATCCATATTAACTCAAAGACTGAATATTCATATATAAATGGAAAAGTTCTTCTTGGACCCAAGTGCTCACACACTGCACAAGAACGGGAACCAGAGCACACAGAGAGTTCTGGCAACATTACAGGCAAGAATTTAAGATCTTCTTCTGTATGGAGAAGCAGTGGCTGGGTCATTATTTATTTGATAAACGCTGAGCCTTCAGACAATCTGGCTTAAAATTTAGGAGGCAAAATGCTGTTAAAGTTTTTGCCATGGACTTGTGAATTTTCATGTTTTCATGTTCCAAATTTTAGTTGTTTTATTTTTCCCAGAAGGAGAATCATAATCTTATTATTAATACTGGGAAGATGTATATAGAATAAACCCAGGGAGGAAATCTTTATTGAGATTCTCCAAATATATGTTGAGATGCCATATAAAGCCATGAGAGACAGAAACTTTTGCTGTAGCTTAGATATTTAGAATTCAATTAAGAATCCAGGTCTTAATTTGCTTGGGATATGATATAATAAAAGCAGGTTTCACTGTTACATCCACAGTGAGTAAAATGGAGAACATGTAAGTCAGACTATATAGTATACTTCTTAGAGAAAAATCATATTACAAAAGGCAATACCAGCAAATGTAAGAAATAATTTTAAAAATGCATCAAGAATATTAAGGATCATTTAAAAGAATTTAAATTCACAAGTTTGTGAAAAAGAAACATGTAAAAATCAACTGTTTTCCCAGAAACAAAAGCAAAAACAGTGGTAATCCGACAGTAGTAGTATTTCCTGAAAAAATTTCCTATATTTTATGAGGTTTTAAATTTTTATAATAACAACAATTTTAAGTATAGGAATTTGAGTAGATGCCTACCAAGAAACCAGAGGGGGAAAAAAGGGGAAGTGAGGCAAAACAAAAAAACAAAAATCAAAAAACAAACAAACAAAAGAACCAAAACAAAAACAAAAAGATAGAGCAAACTTTTAAACAAAAGTCACAGACTTTATGACAATGTTCCTCCAACAGTATATCTGCCTATTTCGTACTTTTACAGCATTCCAGTAGCCACTGCCATAGGAGATACTGTACACCCCGCCGTTATTTTTTTCACTACTATGAATTGACAGAAACATAGCTTTTTATGTGAAGCAGAAACTAAATATCTCGATAGCATGCAAGTGCCTACTTGCTCTGACCTGTTAGTACAAGCACAATGTTAGTCATTATGGGGAGTCCCTCCGACTCTAAGAAAGCCAATCAAATTTAATCTGTCTTTGTAGAATAAAGGCTGCAAGTTGCCATTGATGCAGAAGAAAATAATATTTGTATGGTAGGTGGAAGAAATGATAAATCATACCACACAGTTCTCTGGCATGAGATTGCAAGAAATATTTCAAGAAATATTCCACCTTTCTTTCCTTCCCTTTCCTATATACATTTTGTATATACATTTGTATATACATTTCCAGTATACATTTTGCCAGCTGTAGTTATATACAAACACTACCTTGGAGACAGGTTTTTTAGTTTCAAATATATTCGCACATCTCTGAAGCTATCAGTCATCTGCAATACCTGGGCATAGCTCAAGGTGGAACGATCTTATTTTTATTCATCTTGACCAAAAAAATAAAAATAGCAATAATGACATCCTTTTAGTAATATGAATAAAAATATCAAAATCCATGTATTCCTCAACATTTTCTTGACTGTAAAACAATCTATGTCCCCAGAACTAGGATGTAAGTCAAGGGAAAATGGATAAAATAGTGTTCTAATTGTTTTCTTTGATTACTTCATAAAAACAGTTTTGCCTGTTTTAAGGCCAGGTGGAATGATCCAGCAAAAAGAGATAATAAAGCTCTGAGCCAAATCCACAGCAATCAGTGGAAAGCATCCCACTGATTCTATGAATATTACAGTGTATCGAATATTGCATTCAATATTCAACGTATATTAAAATCCATCATCTTCAACCCAAGCCAGATTAATCCTAGTTTAGTTCTCTTGACATCAGTTTACTGGCTCAAATGTATCATTTTTCCCCTGAGTAGTTCCACTGTGGTTTTTTCGAAATGTCTCCATTAAGAGAAGGCAGAGTAATGTCAGTATGACAGAGCTGAAGGGGCTGCATGTGCCCTATGGGTTCCAGTCAGATCATATTCTTGTCACCCAGCCATGGAGTGAAGTCCCCTACTGATGAAAGCCCAGTGAGCTGCAGTCTGAAAAGAGCCTTTCCCTCATCAGCAGGTGTTCTGTAAATGGCATAAGAGGAACACAAAAATCCCATGAGTATTCAGAAGCACACTAAGGCTTTCAGAGGGTATGCTGAGAGACCCACACGAGACTACAACTCTTACTGCTGAAGGAGACACAGAGGAAGCAGACAAATGAATAAAATCTTACCCGTATCTGCAGTTACAAAAATAAGGTGCTTAACAGATGAACTAATGAAGACAGGATCCACCACAATGCTGAGCAGCAAGTCAGCCATGGCACAGTCTCCTTCTGGTTTTAACAGTAAGATGGACCCCTGCTTTTGGCAAGCAAACCCCATAACCACCAGGTTTGTGAATCATTTCTATTGCAAAGCTCTCTGACAGTGTTAATATGATAGCCAGTGTTCCATTGGCAGAGCTGGCTGACTGCATACTGGAAACTGGTGTACAGAGGCCACCTCTGGTTTTATAAGCAAGACCTTTATAGACGGCAAAGGTTTTCATGCTCGTCAAAACTTCTTACTATGTGTCCTTCAATATTTATTCAGCTCCATGAGTCCACAAGTGACTGAGTATCTTTCCTGGCTTTTATTCATATTCTATGTATTGAAACAGCCAATCTAAAGTTAAAAATGTGTCTCTAAGTGACAAGTCTAAATCCCATCCTCAGGCAAACAACAATTTGTAATTCCTGTTTACCACTTTCACATTTTAAGCCAGTCACATTTAATTAAAACTGCATAAGTAGGCCATTTGTTGTAAATCCTAGTACAGCGAATACATCAACACCACTGTAAAAAATAAATAACTCAATGCTACTTTTACTTAACCAAGTTTTCAAGCACATCATGCATGATTACTTTACCTTAATATTTGAATTCCTCCAGAGATTAAAAGAATGCTTCAGGATTCTTGCAATCAGGAAAAAGAAATACAGTAGTGACACACACGAGAAAATGTTTCATTCCTTCTGCAGTCAAATTTACAGGATAATAACACAGTAGATTTTGAACATGCAAGTTCAAAAATGAATGCATTTCAGATGCACTGAGAATAGGGCTCCATTATCTTTATTGTATAATAGCAGCTAGATTGTCTGTATTGTATAAGAGCAAAAGACACTCTATAAAATGAGTCCAGGTATTTACAGCGTAAGTTTATAACTCACTCTTCTTTATACTAGACCATTATTATACCTCCCAAGTGTTTCTATACTGAAAGAGTGGCTACTTACTTGCAAAGTGAAATTGATTTAGTATTTCATAAAAGAGAAAAAAAATCAATTTTTTTGAAACTGTTTTTTTAAAACCTTATAAAGGGCTGTGCCCCTGGGCTCACTGTGCTGCTCGGGGGGCGAGCTTGCGGCTTGCTAAAGTGTTCGGCTGTGGAACACTCCGTGGGTTCTGAGCACCCTGCAGCAAGGTGAGAATGGAGCTGTTCGCTCTGAGCCCCTCTCTGGGGCTGGCCAGAGCCCGATGGTAGCTTGAGCGGCCCACAGAGACGAAGGAGAGGGAGGGGCCCCTTGTAACAGCAGTCCGAGTTTATTCCCTGAACAGAGAGAGCACAAAGAGCCCGGAAAGCCATCTGCAACAACCTTTTGTACTACTTTGAGAAGGGGATAGGAGCAAAAAGACAAACCAATAGAGCATGTCGTGAGCTGACCGTACACAGATAACAGGGGCATTAGGGAGGAACATATTTTAAACAAACCAGTGGGGATAACAAGACAGTGTAACAATCCAGAAACTCTTCTCATGCCTAAGACAAGGGAGTAGTTCAGAGGAGGAGGTTTCCACCGGTATGGGTTTTCAGGGACGAGGCCAGTTCCCAGCGCTGTCAGCATCGGGGCTGGACTCATCCTCCGAGCAGCTGTCCCCGGTGGGAAAATCCTCCCAGCTCACATCTTTATTTACTTTAAGAGCTAAAGCAGGCTGGGTCACCGTCACAGAGCTGTATCAAGTCAAGGGACCAGAAGCCCTTCTAACCTGATATTTAGGCTCAAGCAGTGACCAATAATGGAAGCCTAGGGATGTCCTTCTTTACTTTTCAAATTCTCAGAAAATCTAAAAAAAAAAATAAATTATTTAGGGTTTAAGAATTTATTTCACTGCATTTCCTAACTGCTATGACTAAATTCATCTATTTTTAAGCTACAGTTACGAAAAATTTTGTGTGCAAATCATCCATTTATAGTAAATACTCCCCATTAATTATGTTATCCGGAACCACTAATTGCTTTGGAATACAAGTAATGTAAAGCAATGTGAGTTAGTCTCTTACTACATTACCTTTTTTCATATTTATGGAAAAAACACATCAAACACGAGATTATATGGGGTGTATATTTAATAATTCTGCCTCTCAGTCCAAAGTGCTCTATGTCATTTACTCACCCTTAAAAGAATTCACAGACATTGCAGATTTCTGTTTATGAGACTTCTAACACAATGCAGAAACCTGCGTCTCATATACATCACAGGATTTCTGTGTATGTCCAACTTAAATCTATTTCTGCCATCCCTCCAGCTAAAACTTCATTACAGAACTGACACTTGACAATAACGTAATACCCTAGAGGGGAGTAAACAATCTTGGGCTGTTTATGGAAAAGTGACAAAAGCAAATGTTTTGGGCTGGTTTCTTTGTTTGGTGGGGGTTTTTTTTGGTTGGTTGATTGGTTGGTTTTGGAGTTTTTTTTCCAAATTCAAAGTAGAATTCTAAGTAAAGTCCTTTGAATTCTTCAAAACTGACACATTTGGCTGCTACTGAAAATAAGATGAGGATGTACGAAGCAGCAGCCCCCTGGAGATGAGAGCATTAAGAGATCTCCCAGATGAATGTATTTCCTAAAGTTGTTGATTTAGCCACAATAAAAATGAAAGCTCAGTAACAGTGGTTTGAACAAAAGAAAGTTTTGTACCAGGGTCACTTGGTCATGTCCACATGGAACCAGTGATTATTATAACTTTTCTTGGTATATAATTTTAGGTTTGAAAAGTAGGTAAACAGAAGGGTAGTTACAAAAAATATTTGCACTGTGACCTCAAACAGAATGCGATTTCGGATTTGATTTTAAATGTGTGATATCTGTAGTGTCTGATCCGCTTTCATTTTTGCAGTGAGACCTTAGTGCCTGAAATCACTGCATATGTTCCCTCTACTGAAGTTAAAATAAACAAGGTGAAGAGGGAAGTAATGAGTGCCTGTTGAACTACAAGAAATTTGCAAGCAACTGTTCACAGAAAAAGAGGATGTTACACACAGAAGCTCAAAGTGAAAGACAATTCTCCATCTGGAATACTTATTTGATCTTGTTCTCCTGTTACTATTTGGAGAATGTTCTGGAGATGAATATTGAGTTCAAAATTAACTGGGGCAATGATCATTTTTTCAAGCCCTTGATGTAAAGCTTCTACTTGCCACCAAATTAATGACAATCTTTTGTGGTAATAATCAAAGGAAGCAAGGACGACTCGACGTCCCAAATTTAGACAAAAGATTACGTCTCACAGTAATAACTCACCAGTTCCCTAACCACTGCTTCCCCCAGTGAGCACTATGGAGAGGGATCTACAGGATTTTCCCCAAATACGGGAGGAAGACCTCCTAGTGAGGACTTCCTAGTCATTCAACTTATTGTCCTTCCTGCTGCTCTTCCTCTAGTCATTGGTCTACAAAAACTTGTTTCCTAAGGATTAATGTAAGTTCTTAAGTTTAGGGTGGGATACATTGCAACACTGCAACAGCCTCTTGCAGCTAATATATACATTTAATCTCTTTTTTTATGCCAGGCAGTCCATGAAAGATTAATAGCGCTTTGAGGCTGGCTTTGTGTTTTTTACCAACAGCTTTATTGCTCATTTTTCACTTGAGCACTGTATTCAACCTCCTATTAGAAGCTCAAGGGAAGTGAAATACCATATTAAAGATCAACTCATTCAGATACAATGATCTATGAAGGCACCAGAACTGGCCATAGGCTGTGTATATATTGCATTTTGGTATGATCACACAACTTTCTGCCAGTTCCCCAGGCTCAGTGATGCTCTTCCACCCACCTCAGCTGCATCTTCACTCAAGGTAACTCAGTTGTGTCCATACCACACTTTTGCAAGGAGACGTACGAGGTTTGCATACCCTTGTTTACTTTGTCCTTCACGCATTTTTGGCAAGACAGACACCTGCTAAACCAAGGCTGAGGTCCTAGTTGAACAACTTGGGTTTTCAGTTGCCTCATGGCTTCAAGATCCTGCTTTTCAGGCTATCAAAGCAAAAACAGAGGCACTAGTCTCATGCAAGACATGAGACTACATGAACACGTTGGCTGCCCTAGAAAGCATCTCAGCTAACTTTTGCTCACTAACGTAAGTGCCCTAGAGCAGTGAATAATGCCAGCAATACTGTTTATAACTTTGCTTTTAAAGCATAGTTGTTCTGCTCATAGGTGTGCCAGGAAATGTCCTCCATGAAGGTTCCCTATTTGTTCTAAAAATGCACGTACACAAGGAAAAAGAAAGTACTTTATAGCAAGCAGCATGAACAACATAGAAATGGATGGAGATGTGCCTTAGGACAAGGCAGGCTTTGTAAGATCACATCATCCAGCTCTTGCACCTTATAAAGGTTCATTAATATGTCTCTTATGAAACCTGAAAATGGCATTGATTTGGGGCCATTGTTCTAAAGATTATGCAAAGACTAAAGGTCTATCAGCCCTAACTGAGTAAGCTCAATCCTCCTTCAGGTTTAAAAGCCACAGTAGATAAATTCATGTACCAGGGTAGGTGGTATGAAAATGACTGCTTCTTGCTTTTTATGGACATTCATTTGGACTTTAATGTTACCGGAGAATAAGAGAGTAACTTACTAAACATACAAGAGGACCAACACCTGTTAGGTCTTAAACTTACACCTGCTGTTACCATCAATAATCTTTCACCAATTCATCAGTTCTGTTCTCTGTTAAAAAAATATTACATTGATGTTTTAGCTAAACGATCAATTTCACTAGATCTCTTTCCAGCTCCAGTTTTCACCTGACATTCATTTCACAGGGCATCTCTCAGCATTACAAGTCAGGTACATTTCCTTCACTGAATTACCTGTCTCACTGAAAGCTGCCGCTCTTCCCCTCCTTTTATAAAAAAAATAAAATGTCACCACCATAAAATATCAGCCTTGCTTGAGGCCAAATAAGCATCATGCATGTCTCTAGCCCTACTTTCAGTATTACCATCTTCTTAGATCACTTTGCTAACTACCTCGCTTCAGTGGATCCCTGACTCTCTCCTTGCAGCTCAGCTTGGGTAATCTAGTACCATCTTCTATTGGGCCTCAAGGATGATTTTGATATTCTCACTTGCTCTTCTCTTCACTGTCTGCAGACATGCTGGAAGAAAACTGTAGAAGCCTAACAATTGCACAGAAGACACAAGCTGTAAAAGATCATTGGCAAACAGAAATGATAATTTAAAAAACAAAACAAAACAGTTGGATATTCTGCAAGAATGTGTTTTGTGTGAAAAGCACAGCAGGTTTCGCTCATATTTTTCAGTTGCTCATCTTAGTATCTTTACCTAGTAGGAGATCACCTTAGAGTGGGAATTAAAGTCATTCTCCAGATGATTTTATCCCCAGTTACAACATTGTTTTGGTTGTTTCATGAGCAGTGAATCTTCTCTGTCTTGCCATGCATACAGATCTTTATCTTGTCTTTCCTCATCCCTGTGGCTTTTTCCAACCAGCATCAACTCTGCCATTTTATGACAAACATTCTTTCTTTTCTTAGACTCTCACATTAGCAGATTTCATGTCAGGCCAACAAGAGAAAAGCTGCCCAATAGAAAAGACTAGTCAAGGGTGAAATGGGTGGGGGAAAGATAAGATCAACTAAGACTACAAAAATTATTAGTCAAAGTAAGGCACATTAAGGAGAAAATGGTTCAGATTAAGGAAAAGAAGGAGAAAAAAAAAGTAAAGAGGAAAAGAAGACCTAAAAAAAGAAAACTCAGCACCACAGTTAAAACAGATTATGAGAACCAACTTACATCCCCAAAAGTTCATACACATATGCTAACATGACTCTTCTGGGAGCAGCATGGGAGTTTGCGTGGGAAAAATATTTTGCCATATAAAGATCTTAGGATGACAGCAGGTCAGTGGCAAAACCACAACGATAATTTGCCCAAAGGGTGACAAGTCCTAGAAAAACAAATGAGATAATCCTGTCTTACTTAGAGAAACAAAGCTTACGATTCACTATGTGAAATATAGAACCAGTGGGTCAGGGGTCAACATTAAATCTTCTATCTATAAGTACTCTGCCAACAAACAGAAAAGCAGACCTGAGGAAAGAAGATAGAGAATGAATTATACATAAGCATTTCTGCAATATTACAAGCATTTTTAAAAAGTAAGTATAGATATGAATATGCAAACAGCTTCTTTCTGTGTGGCAAGGTGTAACTGCCTGGTGTAACTGAAACCCTGCCTATTGCTCCTCAATATCCCCAGGGCGGGTGCAGAGACTGGAGAACAGGTCTTGGGAAGAGACATGCTACACCATGGAAGAGTAAATGCAAGTATGAGATTGCTGGGAAGGATCCCTGAAACACTGTCACATTTCTCTTCCCCATAGCCAATATCCCGGCAGTGTATTNTGGAGTTACCCAGGTAGTGGAGATCTTGACAAATTTGAAATCGGTGGAAGGTCTGTACAAGGAGGTACTTATAGTAACAGAGATGGAGGAGAAAGATTTGTAGGAGCTAAGTGTGTCCAGGTAAGTATGCAATTTCTTGTACCTAGGTTTAGGGACATTTTTGCACTTGGAACAATATGCTTTTGTTTGCTTCTGTGCTCCTACTTAGCATGTACCTAATGTCTTACTTTAATGCATCTTTCAGAAATGGCCAGGCTATGTATACTGGAAAAAGAATGCAAAGTGACTCCCACGTAGAAATGACACAGAAAACATGGGAACTGCAACCACGGATATTTTTAAAAGAACACATGCTCTGCAGGTGCACGGGCCTTCACCGTGAAACACTGTATTTTTACTGGAATCTCTTTCCTTTTGTGTGAACACACCCTACTGAGAGAAACGGCCATGTTGTATTACATACAGCTACACTATAAAGGACAGACAAGATCAATATCTCTTGTGTAAATTATGCATATTTTTGGTTAGACTTTAATCTGCTCCATTTAAATTCATGACTCATTTCTTATGTGTAGCTGAGATTCAAGAAACTACATTTAAATTAAAGTCTGTGAAATTACAATATTTTGACAAATCAAAATGGTTAGTGTTCAAAGTTTTCTACTTCAATAGCACCACAGATTTTTAATATGCTAAAATTAGTCACCAAGTATTATTAGAAATTAGTCACTGGTTTTAATGAACTGGTCTTGTCCCCATTAAACAAAAGAGAGAAATTTAAACAGAAATTTACATCAAATAGGCAACTCTCTAAAACACTGTATGTTTCATTTTCAATCAACTTCTCTAAAATTTCAGCCTGATGGCCTGGATTGAGCCCTCCCCAGTAGATCTTCCAGCTATACCTACACTTCCATAGCACTATCTCCCTCCCTTTCTCACTTACCTCAGACCTGGAAAGCATTTGTCAATTCCACCCCAAATATGAACTATCTTAGGTGTTTATTCCTGTGATAGTGTGGATATAGGCAGACCTACCCTATAATTTCTCTTCTTTAATGCTGTCTCCAAGCCAGAATCATGGTCCCAGTACCCATATTATGCTCAATGACAGACACACATAGTTATGGCTTATTCCCAGTATCTAAAAATGCACAGACAGTCCACTCCCAAGTAGGATTGCAGATACTGGTTTCCAAGATGGTTTATTTCCATGACAGGCAAAAGTGGGGGTGATAGAGACAGGTCAGCAAACTATCTCTTCTGTGAGCAAGCTGAGCCTTCTGGAAGACTAGTTTTTGGAGACCTTAACTCTGCCATGGCAGGAAAAGGAGTGCAACCTCCTGGCTGCATGCTCCCATATGGATCCCAAGAGGCTTGTGAAAAAACACTTCAGTGATAGCTGATATGATCAGTAAACACCTCCAGCAAGTATATTCAGCACTTAAGAAAAACCCCAGCCGTTAGCTTGCACCTGCATCTGGTGACAGTAGATGGATGGGTTGCACGGCAGTTTCCGCATGAAGTCCAGGAAGCTGTGATGTGCTGATTGTTTTATTTTCTCACCTATACAGCTTTGCAAAAGACCTCCAGATATGCAAGACAAAGATATTGTCTCTAGTTTTGAGCCCACTCTCTATGTGCTTAAAGGTGCTGGAAAATTGATAAACCTATAGTGCAGGAGTTGCAAAGTCAGGAGATACAGACGCTGGTCCAGCAGAGAAGGGAGCTGACTCAGCAGGCCTGGCACCAGTAACAGAGAGATTAGATTAATCTAGAGCCAGAAGTGGGATATAGTTCTTTCTCAGCAGCCACCCTGAAACAGTAGTTTCTAGTTTATGAGCCCTGAGGGAGAGCTGGATGGACAGCAGCTGTGAGAGCTTTTTTCAGGAGCATTCGGTCTGCTCCTGAGCCTTCCCTTACTTTTTGCCATTTACAGTGAAAGCTAAATGACATAAATTCCGGGCAAACCTAGCTGGCTCAGTGGGAAGTGGGGCTAGAGTGACCTCTCTGGAAAACCCCTCAGCTCTCACACTCTAAGAAAGAACCCAAATGAGATTGGAAACTCCTCTAGGGTAGGTGAGTGAGCAGGATTCAGCTGAGCAACCAGCCAGTAGTTGGGCTTTGGCACACTATGGTTCTCAAGGATATATTCCTAAACATTCCTGGGAGGTGCTGCGGTTAATAGTGGATGTTGTGTGTCTCTTCTGATGAGTACTGTACAGGGGAAAAGGAGGCACCTTTGTTTGGTTTGTATTTTTCTGTCCTGCAGGAAATAAGCCTTATTTCTTGTTTTCATCAAGGCACCACCAGCTTGGATGGCAGGCTCAGCTCCTCCTCAGATGCCACTCTGCATCCCACCCACTATGAACACCTTGCCATGAACACTCAATATACTTGGGCTTGAAAAGCTCAAGGATGACACCAGACACAGTTAGAGCAGCCCCATACAGCAAGCATTTGTCAAAATTATGTTCTATGTAGGACTTCAGCAAAGTCAGCACTTAAAGCATGGAAAAGACATGGATAAATTAATTTTCAGAGTTTTCAAAAATATCTGTTCATGGAATATGTGACAGGACATGATGCCTCCCTAATACTATAGGGTAGAAGATGTTTTGCTTCCACAGACAGTCTACATACGGATATTGAAAAGAGCAGAGGCAGACAGTCAGGAAACAAGCTAAGAGAACTCCCAGCACTGCATAAAAGTCCACATAGTAGATCAGAGAAGTGAGATTAATAGGACGTAACAGGATCTCCAGAGGGATGCCTGCATCTAAGGAGATACCTGTAGCACTGTCTTCACTGAATATAGTGAGATGTCTGTCAGATCTCTGTCTTGTACCTTCATTGGCTGCCTGGAGACATCATTTATAGATGTTTTTCTCATGCCTTCAAATAACCCACACAAAGTTTCTCTCAGGCAGGCAGAGAAACCCTTGCCATTGTGACCACAGAGGCTGGTATGCAAAACATCTCAAGTTAAATTTGTGCTGTAGAACATTACTTCATAGTCTAGACTTACCACTTCTGCAACAATTTAATTGACGTTACATAAGCTACATAAAGCTCTTCACTATAAGAAGATAAAGCTTACCAAAGTTTTGTAATAAAGCATAATAGCATTAAATGATGGGTGAAAAAAAAAAAAAAAAAACATTTAGTTTCCATAGCAATAGGAAAACTGTGACTAGTTTTCAAGGTCTTTGCTTTCTTTCTTTTATTGTTATTGCTTGTTGTAAAATATCTGAAGGAAGAACAGCTAAAGTGCCTCTACGCTAGAAGGAGATACAAGAATCCATCATTCAAATTACATCATCCATCAAGGATTAGTTTCCAGGAGTCTGGCTTAGTGTTGCTTGAAAAATTACTTTAAGCAGTCCACAGGTGGGAATGGACATATAGAGGAAGAAGAGCAAGACAAATGCCAATCTTCCTCCAACCAGCAGCACTGAAGCAATAACATTAGATTGCCAGTTAAATATCATCTCCAAATTGAAATGTTCTCAGGACTCATTTTATTGTACAGATCAATTACACAGAGCCTCCTCCAGTCAATGTTAAAAAAAAATCCACCCTGAAATTTATCTGAGACTCTTTCAGCTAAGCCTGTTCTGTGCTTGCTGAAAGTGGCATGGGACTTTTCATCCCCTGTGTACTGGTATGCAAGGAAGTTTGGTAAGAGGCCAGGCAGCTCAGGAAAGGTGAAGAGATACAGCTGCAGAAGAGCATCTCCCACAGTCTCCACCAAGCAGGGAAGCCTTGCTCTTATTCTCCCATTAGGACTCCGGCATCAGCCCAGCTGTTGTACGAAATTGGTAAGTTCCTGAGACGTCTGCTGCTACCTGGCCTTTCTGAGAGCTATTTTTGGGAGAGCCAGCCTTATGTCACTGGAAAAGGTTTATGGAGTCACAGGTCATTTCTAGGTAGTCCAAATCATTTTTTCAGGGTGTTCTAATGAATATGCAACCTACCAGAAGAACAGAGGCAGTACTAGACAAGACCAGCTATATTTCTTCTCATTGTTGCTGCTATGGTTACAGCTTTTAACTGCCTATGGGTTTTGTGATAGAACTGGCTTCCATCGCTCTTCACCACTATCAAACAGTGAATGGTAAAAAGCACTCACTCTTAGAGCAATGCACTACTTAGTTCTACTCTTATGTAGATTTAGTACACTTAACCTACTTAGTCTGACATGGCAAAGACTCAAATGGCTGGGAGAGGGCAAGATGGCAACTCTGCTTCAGTCTCAAGTCACCAAACAAGTGTCATTTTCTTAACTGTGAGTACTTTGGGGGATGGAAACAGGTGTTCTGGGATATAACTCCCCTCTAAAGAAGGAGAAAGGCTGAGCTGGTACACTGGAGTAGATTACAAGTTGTATTTGTTTGACTAAAAGGTGGGAGAGACTATTTGCCATTTGGTCTGTAAAGAAGGCCACTTTTACTTAAGGCTTGGCCATGACATTTTATGTGATTAAACTCTGAAATACTTGTGTAAGACATTTGGAAGAATTTATGTATCTATAAAACATTAGCATTTTCTTTTTGGTTTAAACTAATAGGATAGTCATTTTTTCATATCAGAAACTGATGAATTTTAGGTCCATTATGCTACATCAGTATCTTCTAAGCCTAAGCTTGTGCAGGTCATTGGTATGAGTTTTTTCTTGTCTTCTTGGGAATTGTCTTTGTCTACTTTCTCCCATTTTCATTTAAGCATTTCACATTGTTTCTTTGGCTGTTTTAAAATGGCACATAATTACTTCCAGTCTAAGACCCAGCAGAACACTCAGTCACTTACTAATGTATGAGTGTTACACATTTACTAGAGGGTAATATAAAATCCAACAATGTCACCTGGCTAATTGTTTAACAATACTCATGCATTCATTGTGCTACATCCTGCCACAGATGCTGATAAAATGGAACACAGATGAAAAGCTGAAGGCAACTTGCAGAGAAAAACCAACCCCCTTGTTCAAGTCTTCCTGTCCTCCAAGTTTGCCCCATGAGCTCAGTGTGCACAGGAAAGCTGGATTTACACAGCAATAGACAAAGCTGGTAATATCACCTATTGTCAGTCTCCTGACAATTTCCATTGAAAGATCCTATTTTGGTTGTCTCAGCCTAACTATTTGGACTAAAATTTTCTATGCCAGGTTCTCTGCCTGAGGCTGAGTTTTATTGGAAGCATTGCAGGGAAAAAATACTCTGCTGTGTCAGAGAGCAGAGTTGATGGAGGAGGGGAATGCATTGCTTTTTCCACAATACCAAAACAGTTTAATTAACTAAACAGGAATCTGCTTACCACTGTTTTTCCCAGCCCTTTCAAGGTGCTGCAGCTGATCAAGTGGCTGGATCTGTGTGACTATGGAAAAAAACACCTGGATTATGAAAACTGCAGTGGAACAGATGTGTTTGAGTAAAACAGGTTTCAGATCTCCATTTTTGTTTCAGTGGCACTATTCCCAGCCAGAAAAACAGGCTAGCTCTAACCACTTAGAGAGAAATTGGTATCTCGAAGCAGAGAAGGACAGTATTGGCATGAGACAGAAAGAATATGCACTTGAGGGAGGGTGGGTCGGAGGGAGGGAAGGAGAAATGGAAAAAGGGAGAAAGTGAGGGAGAAGGCAAAGGGGAAGTGAGGAACACAGTCTTGGTCTTGCACCAGACAGCACTTTCTGTTTCAGACCCTGATGGTTCCCTACGCTTTCCCTGCTAGCAGAAGCTCATATTGTCCTCATCATATGGCTGCTCTGAGAACAGAATGACAAGTTGTTATCTCACCCCGTGATGGAGATCTGTGTATTGGAATTAAAATACTCAATACTGTTCATTGACCTTGCCATGTTAATATAAGTCAATATGATTCCTTTACAGCAGCATTGGTTTCCTCAGTTCTTGGAGGGCTTAGATCTAAAAAATACGCAGGAAAGAACATAAAGATAAATTGCAAAGTCAGTTATATAAAACTAGATTAAAGATTGATTCTGTATTTCTCATCACATGTCACATGGGACTGATGCATTTATTTCTCACAGCAGTTAGCTGCCAAATTCTGCTTACATGCTTGGAGCAGAGACAAAGAGCAACCAATGGTCTAGAATGGGCAGAGGGCTGAGGAGAAGGGCCTGGACATTTCTCAGTTTGCCTGGATCTCGCTCCCTCTCAAAAGTATGGGGAGAACTGATTTTGCATCTATAATTATATATATAATTATAATAAATATAATACTGTTAAATGCATGTGTATATATAGTTTACCATTTGTCTTAATTTCAAACCTCCATTTTAAGCTCTTTCAATGAAGAACAGATTTCCTTGGACAGACTTTTTTATTTCTATTTCCATACTTGATCAGTGCAGCAGGCAGTGAAATGCTAGAGTCCTCTCTCCTCCCTTCCTTTCTTCCTCCCTCCCTCACATGGAGGATGTATTTACAAATCATGTTTTACAGGAGGCTTCCAGACTCTAAACACCCATAAGCAATGCAATGAATCACAAGCACAGACATAATACTGCATACACAGGAAGCAACTGAAATCACTCAAAAAAGTAACTGAAAAAAAAACATGTTCTGTGGTGGTGTTGGAAGTGATGGAGAGGCTTGAAATGCTCATTTCTGAACCTGTTCACTCTGAGTTATTTGAAGCACTGCAAGGAAAACAGCTAGCAATTCTACCTTCCATGTGAGGTTTTCCCTCCAATGAGGGATGCTAGCCAGAGACTAACCACTTCATCAGGTGTCAGGCTCAATGTGGTCTTCCCCAGCTCTCAAGGAAATGTGCTCTGCAGTAACATTGGTTAGGGGGAGGGGGAAAAAAGGCTTATTTTTAGTGATATCCGTTTGAATCACTCAGATTTCCGGCAATTCGGAGGCCAGCAGCCAGCCCTCAGGCCCTGCGCGGCAGGTGGGGACTTGGTGTGTCTCTGAGGTGACACAGTGCTGGGCAAGAGGAAGGAGCCAGATGGCTGCCGCAAAGCCCGGCACCAGGGGAGCTGCCTCAGGAGAGTCAGCGGCCACTGCTTTAGCTACCAACGAGGAGGACTGGGGGAGGGGGAAAAGCACTCTCAGAGCACGGACCAGCCAGCCAGCTTGTATTCAAATGCCTGCTGCTCCCTTTTATTAGAAAGATAATCAGACTCAAAGTCAAAAGCAGTTGTGTTGGATATTTTTATTCCATAACCCACCCCAAATTGTAGATTTCACAATAGCCTGAAGAGATGAAATTTAACAAATCAAACGGGCAACTCCATTTAGGCAGTATTAGTTTCAGCTGTGTATGCACCTTTGCATCCGAGCATCTTTGGGACCCGCTCCATGCATGCCTGCAGCTCCTCACAGGCAGCCAGACCTGCTCTACTGAAGTGCAATGTCATGTGCTCAGCACAGCCTGTGAGGGGACTCAGGTCTAGTGTGCTCACCAAAAACAATATGAATGCATTAATAGGACACAGATTTCAGGCATACCAACAATTACCTGGAGCACAGCACAAGTCTTGACAGAAATAATTTTCCTACACATTAAAAAGATTGAGAGCTAAAAATCAGCTAATGGTAAAATGGAAAAATATAAAAGAATACCACAAATAAAACCCATTTCTGCTGTGGGCATATTTCTCTTTAGTGCAGAGATCATTTCCAGAAGCTGCAGGAGGAAATAATTGTGAGAGTCTGCCAGACAATCTGCGACACAAAAGCTTGGAGTGGAATGATAACCAGAGAAAAGCACTTTATTCCCTTTACGCGATATATTTGTTTTCCCATCAGAAACCACAGAGCCATGATAAGCTGATGTTAAGATTCTGCAGCTCTATTCCTTATGATGGATAGTTAAGGAATGGAATATAGCTATATTAAAAACTCCTGGTGGTGAAGTTTAGCTGTCCCTGTCCAGGAAGGGCTCTTTTTAACTACACAGAGAGCATCTCTTGGGTGCAAGACAGCACATGGCATACACAGGTCTTGCAGTAGACTAGTGCAGAAAGGCAAGCAATTCTGCTAACTAAGAAAGGGCTTCACAGAGCTCATTGCTATTCTGGGACTGCAGTTGTTTTGTAGCTTTATAGGAACATTTCTTCCTCTAATGCAATTTCCAGCAGATTCCCTGCAAACAGCTCATTTATTTGAGCCACGGGTGAGAGAGACATTTCTGACCTAAAAGCAATATCTGACCTAAAAACATCTCGGAAGGGAATGGGGAAGTGAATTGGAAAAGGTATTTTTTGTAGAAAATGGCTTAATCTTTCTTTCTTTCTTTCTTTCTTTCTTTCTTTCCTTCGATGATGTGTATGAGTGTCTTCCAGACACTGAAAACCCACAAGAAAAGACAGTCCTCTCTGAAGCAACATACAGCAGAAGGTGCTGCTCTGAAGTGTTACTGCATGCTTAGCAGAAGCAGAGAAGTGATTTATCATGTAATGCAGCACATAAAGCTCTCATTTCAATTAGCCATGTAAGTGATAAATATGGTTAGCAGCCCAAATGAACCCACTGAAATTTAAGTGAGCAGAATTTGATTAATTACTTAAATCGATAATGAAACTACCTATGTTAATCTTTCAATAACAGTCATTAATTTTTCCTAAGCTCAATCAGTACATGGATAAACAGGCAAAGTCAAAACATTATTTTCTTCATGAAGTTTCTTGCCACAGAGATTTTCAAGCTGGTTAGTGAGACATTCCCTTTTCTTTTAGCTAAGCACAAGGGGATACAGCAGGGGAAAAGAGAGAACGAAATTAATAAGTGTGTGTCAGTGTAACTACACTGAGTAATTTTAATATCCCACTCCCCCCCCCAAAAAAAATTTCAAAGTAAACACATGCATTTTTTTCTAATGTTATTGCACCTAATTCTATCTTGTGGTTATCAAGGGAATGTACTCAATTGCAAATAAGAGAAAAACCATTCACTTGAGTCTGGAAATAGAAGAGACTGTGCAGTTTCTTTGAATGCAGTCTACTCTGAAATTGTGAAACTTCTTTCTATGTGAATAATCTTTGTCAGTACTGAATTAATTTTATCCACATTAATATGGGCTGATGCCATAAATTTACTTTGAAAGTCAGTGACCAGATTTTTTTCTGTGCAGCTACTGAAAATGAATATCATAATGAACCACAGCATTTTTTTTCTTTTCCCCCTCCTTTTTTAGTATATATATATTAAAGAAAATTTTAGGTGGAAATAAAAGCTCCTTCAACATGTTCCCCATCTCCAACATAATGCATACCACATAACGTCTCTGTTTGCCACTTTTGCAAACACTTGAGTAGCATTACAATGTAATATTCTCATCCTTGCCACTGTTTGGTACAAAGCTTTTACCAACTACATCACAGTACTCTTTTATTTTGTCCATGAGGGAGTTCACAACCCTCAGTGCTCAAGGATGCTGGCTTTGCATAATTCCCAGTCTGCTTTTTGCTCTGAGCTGTGCCAGGAGGTTTGTGCCCAATGCTGAAGCGCAATTCTTTAGGATACAGTCTGAGGAGAAGTTCTGCTCCTCACAGTATTTTGGGGGAAATCCCACCAAATTTTATGACTAGCTTCTTAAAAGACAGTCATAACTGAAACTGAAGAGTTAAATCTTTCTCTAAGCTACCTCATGTTCATGTTTCTGAACACCAGCAGAGCAAAAGGAGCCTGCCTTGGACAGCCTCTACTTTAAAAAAGCAAGGCTAGAAATTGCAGAAGCTGATTTGTCGAGAAGCAATCTCAGTTTACAGCAATGCAGTTGTTCGATCTGCTGCAGACTAACAGAACATTTGACTGAGGTCAGGTTTCCAGAGTATACAGGAAATGCAGACCTGTAGACCTGACTCTTCAGAAGGTCTTGGAATTGTTTACATGTTGTAGTATTCTCTGATTCCCTCTATTGACCTAGTAAACATAGGAAAAAGAAAAAGCATGATAATTTAAAGTAATCAGCCTTCTGTCATTGATTAATCTATTTAGATATCTAAAGGAGTTTACACTCTAAAGATATAAAATTTCCCATTCCCTGGTCTTTTTCCAGGCCCCTGAAAACACAAGTTGCCTCAGTGTGATTAGTGGTATGGAAATAAACTGAGGCAAAAGTAAAAATGTAACCTATAAGCTAAACAGTACATTCATGATACAGCTATGTTTGAAGGTCTAAAATCGTTGTTTGACAGTCTAGAATTACCTTTAGTCTAAAATCAGACAATTAACCTGGAAATAAAAATCTTACCAAACCAGAGTGGTTGATATTATTGCACATTACTTTATCAAAGTGAGATGTTCCTTTGCAGTGACACTCATTGACTGGTACCATTTCTTTGCACTTCGCATGCAGGGTACTCAGTTTTCCTCTGGTAAAAACTAGCTGTAGCTATGTGCTGCCAAACACAAATGAATAATTGCAATCCTAAACAGCTAAAATAGACAAGTAGTCTAATTGAAGGAAAGCATGCACCTCTTCTGCTCAGGTGTTCCTGCCAAGTTGCATGAAGGGCCACACTTTACATCTGGGTCAGGTCATTGGTGGTACTTTACCCTGCCCTTTGTCTGGATCAATCCCCCTCCCTACACTCAAAGCTGTAACAGTGAA
Organism: Edolisoma coerulescens; assembly: GCA_013397115.1. Lineage (NCBI taxonomy): Eukaryota > Metazoa > Chordata > Aves > Passeriformes > Campephagidae > Edolisoma > Edolisoma coerulescens. Next base: position 261,831 of record VWZW01008200.1, on the reverse strand, counting down.
ATCATAAATTCTCCTCCCTGAGAAATAACAGGAGGAGAAACGTAAGAGTACCCTAAATCTTTGCTGTTACTTTGTGGATACACAAAGGTAAAACAAAGTGGGGTTTTAACAGCAGCCACTCCAAAAAACATATTTACATATTTACATGAAATGGTGCAGCAATTCTCCAAGAAGGAAAATAATTATATCTGAATAATGAAATCAAGGTTAGTATGGTGATGACATTGCTATAATACAGTAACATATAACACAACCCTTGCAGTAATACAAGGCTTGCTAGATTCTACCCCTCCTTCCCCGTTATGAGAAGCTTTGTTTCATATTTGATCTTTTCTCCAGAAATCAAGTTTACAGTTATGGAGTTCACAGTGTATGTGAGTAAAACAAGTACATAAAACCAAACAATATTAGGCCTAAGATTGCACACTGACTGTGAATGGGGAGAAAAGAAGTAGCTGGAATACCACAGACAGTAACAGAAGACTGACCACAGACTCATTTTGGTCTGTCTTTCTGCAGTGTGGAGTACAGTCCCTGTGTCATGTTGGCTGGGGAGTTGACAGATGAAAAAAAGCACTAAGGGGCATTATTGTCTCTCCCATCATCCTGTCTTTAATGATCATGCATTCAAACCAGTAATCTGCAGTGCTGCATGATGTGAGATGGCACAGAATTGCTTCAAGTAATGTGGGTAATGTCTGACATAGAGGGAATAGCTTAGACCATTGTTTAAAATTTAATTTCCCAGACATTTCAAATTATTCTTCACTTAACACTAATTTAATATTTAGATATAAGTCTCTTCAGGGAAGGGGAGATGGAGGATGTGTGACTGTGATGCCAATGACTGGGTGGTTAGAATGAAACAGCTAATCTAGAAAGTCAAAGCAATGTAGAAGACAGAATTTATAGCAACTGTTCCTATTGGCTAGATTAAAAAAATTACACAGATGATTTTACTGTTTTGAAATATAACTGTTGAATTGAATGTCATAAACCTTATTTCTGGCTCAGAAGATAGAGTGGTATCACTATGAACCCAAGCTGTATAATCCTAAATTTCTTAGTTACTGAGATCCTACTCCTAGAACATCATGTCTCTGTTCTTATTAGAGCCTGTAGCAAAACCAGGAGGCAAACAGCAAGAGAAAAGGCTCTTCCAAAAAAAAAAAAATAGAGTGGCACAAAACCAAAAATTCTTCCAGTCTTTCTAGTTATTGTTCTAACAGGTTTATTATCCCCTCAAGAACCAATTGAAGCAGATTGCCATCACCCAGTTACAAAGCACAACTTAAATGAATCAGAAGTATTAAATTGTTCTGAAGTTTAAAAAAAAAATCTGTAACCCAGCTGCTGCAGGTGGGATACAGAAGAGAAAAGACTTTAAGGAAGTGGAAGTACAGACAAAACAGCCTGTACAAGTTTTTCCCCCATTCCCTATGCAGGACCTATCAGAGAAACAGACTGCAGTGAGCAGGTGATGTGCTGGTCACTAGAGATTGTACATCTGTAGTAGTCCCTTCATATGGATACAAAAGCTTAAATATCATTTTCTCTGTGGATAGTTCCACCTGTGCTGGTTTAACCCAAGAGAACCGAATCATTCGGATTATCTCCACAGCAGAGATGTCCAGCATTGCATGTGATACACAGACCCTGGAGGAAGTTTGGACACCAAAGCCAAATTCCACCACTCTCCCTGAAAACAAAATAAGCCCAAAAGAATGAAGAAGTCTCAACCCTTCTATAATCAAGCCCTAGGAATCTCCTGCTGTGACATTCAGTGAAATGTTTCTCTTTTAATCTCAGGGAAGCCTGTGCAATGTACAATGTCTGCTTCTGCTTTCTTCCTGTTCTGCTGGGCATCAGCAATCCCACCAGAACACCTTCTGTATCCCACATCCTTACCATGTATCTGTGAAAGCAGTGCTTTGTAGCAAGACCTTTCCTAATGCAAGAAAGTTAAAAAAAGAAAAAACCACCACAAAATCAACCCACATATTTTCAAGGGTGGTATTTAAATGCAACTGCAATTCTTTGTCATATTGTCAAGAGAGTTTTCTGTATTTTTAGAAACTAGGCAGCCAAAAATAGAAGAGTGAGTCTAATACTAGTCTTCTCTCTTGACATATAAGCCATTATAAAATCAGTTTAATCAGATTTTTTAAACCTAAAATCTAAAATATTTTTTATTTTCTTGTTTTATACTGCCATTCACCAAATTAAACTATAAATTGGAATATGTCTTGATAGAACAATGTACATTAGAATTCAGATTATATCCTATTCCCTTCTGAAATTCAAGAAAGTGAAATACTCATCTGCTAGATGCTCCAAAGAATAGGAGCACAAAAAATTTATTTTTTTAGAAAGAAAGGGGAGGAGAAAATTTCAGACATAATTTTTACAATCTCTACTTATAATTCTTTATGTTGCGTGCTCTATGGTTTTGAATTGCCAATATAAGTTCAAGAGTGGGTAAATCAGGGGCAGAAGGGGTGAAGGTGGTAGGAAGAGGAAGCAAATGTTTCAAAATGGAACTGCTGAGAGCATTAATTTGGTCAGTTAATTTGACACAGCCGGATACCCAGTGCTCCCTGGATATTGCTTTTCTAAGGTCATTAAGTAGCTGGTTTAAAAGGAAAAGTTTAAATTACAAGTGAATTTCATTGCTATGGCTATTGCCATTATGTTTGAGAGACAAACACGTGCAGTTCTACTAGCTTAGCTTCTTGAGTCATAAAAGAGCAAAGCAGACAAAGCTAGAAGATAAGGAAAAATCACTACTTGAATTCAGGTTGATCCTGAATTTCTAGACTGAGGTTTACATTTTTCACTTACCATTGTCTCTTTTTTTTTTTTCTCTCCCTTTTGGTATAGTGTGTAACTATGTTTCAAGAAAGCAGAAACTTATGAGCAATAAAAGACTTTTTCAGAGCAAAGAGAAGTTCCCACATAAAATACAGGAAATGAGAAAAGAAATTATCCAACAGTATATAAATTTCAAATGTGTCCTCCAAAGGAAGTAGAATCAATAGCCCAAGCAAAACAACTGGCTCATTTGACCAGCTTTTTCCCTTGTTTTCTACAAGAAGGGGTAAAAAAAAAAAAAAGGTATTCTTAAGAAAAGAAGATAGGAGTTCTCAATATGTTGAAACACATGGCCTGGAGTGACAACAGAAGAAACCAACGTGTCTTTTACCATTAAGTGAAAAGTAAATGTCTTTACTATCTTCTAACTATCTTCTAATTTTAAAAAGACATTTTATCTGGATGAATCATTACCCCCACTAGCAGAAATAACTTGAGAAGTTTTCCACAGTGTGTTAATTAAACTTAACCACCACACAACAGCAGAAAAAACCAGAAAAAATAAAAAAAACCAGCTAAATAAAAATTTGGCTAGGTTAGAAAATGCAGGATCAACATCATGTTAAAAATGTTTAACACAAAGGAAGTATCCAATATTGCTCAGGGATGGGAGCAAATGACAAAGAAAGGTAACTGAAGCAATGTGTTTCTGTAAAAATCACACATTCCTCAAGATGTTGTTGTTCTGGTGGGGAAAAATTAAAAGTCAGAAAAAGCCCAAGAATATTTCAGTCCTTCTATAAAAAAGTAAAGTTTGACCTACATGGATCCTGTGCAGTCTTGCATTCTTATATTCTTAAAGCAGTTTTATTAATGTGTCACATAACTTGTAACTCAGATTTTTTTCCAGCCAGGTCCTACACTGTTCACCAGCATGCCTCACAGCTGAGAGTTGCTGGGCTAAATGAAATAAAACATTTGGAAAGTGTTAGGACTTCTGTGGTTAATTTTTTTTTCCTTTCTAGTTTCTGCCTCATTTTGTGAAAACAACACAGACAAGAAAAGTAATTAGGATGAAAATAATTCCTTTGCCAAATAAACTTCATGGTGTCATAAAATCAAAGTACGCAAGGAAGATTCAGGTCAAGTAGAATTCTAATGATGTAAATCCCAGGAGTAGAATTCAAGATCCACTCATGAACACAAAAGGGAAAAATATCACTATAGTATTAAAGCATCTGTCATTCTCTTCCTCTTCTCCACAGAAATGAGAATTTCCAGAGAATAACACATAAAATAGCATCACAGATGTAGCTGCAGCAATTCTTACAAAATATATCTCTGATAACAGTACTTTACTTGAAGATGCATTTCTCGTTCTTTACCTCTAATACTTAACATATGTGGGACCTGGGCACACAAGATCATCTGAAATTATTTCCTTCTTTGTTATCATGAAAAAATATGGGCCTGTATCTCCCACATGTCCTCCATACATATGCACAAACGCATACACACAAAAGCCATTTTGTACCCTGCTTTGAGGATTCAGGCTTTGCCCTTTCTCTCCTACTGAGACAGAAGAAGCTCTCAAGAGAAACGATGCAAGTTTGGAAGTGGGGCTGGGGAGGCCTGGTGGGGCAGGGATGGCTGGGGTGTATGTGCAGTGGTTCCCTGGGGGGAAACTAAGCTGCCCTGCAGGTGCACCAAGCAAAGGACTGTGGAGAAACTGCGTTGGTCTGCCATTAAAACAATAGTCATCTCTGATTGCTAAAATTGATTCATGCACATATACTATTTTTTCACTTATTTCATTTTCAGGTGGATTGTCAGTTAGATACTGAATACTCCTATACAGTTGAATCTGTGGCAGAATTATCAAGCACTTTCCTGATATGCATGCTCTCCCATATATTTTCAGAATAATCAGGTGCATTCACATTATGATTCTATCAAAAAACTATTTTTGACAGGGATTCTTTCAGCCAACTCGCCTTGCTGTTCCAGAGACAGGATATGTGTCAGGTCAAACAACCCTCATATTTTTTTGACAAGAGGACAATGACAGATTAAGCACACACTGAGGATGAGCACTGAGAATCAGAGATGCTTCTAGCGGGGAGAAAAGGCCAGCTTTCTTCTTGGAAGGCAATCACTTAGGAAAACTACTGGGCTTTTTGTCAGCAGGCTAACTCTTGATCCTAGCACGCAGCTGGCAACTGTGTCTGCTTGGCTGGCTGTGGCTGCAGAGGCAGCAGAGTCGCGGTGCTGCGGTGGAGCAGAGGAGCTCCCAGCATGGCAGCGTTGCTCTTCAGCCACTCAACTGTCTGCTGCAGAATACAGGACTGCAAAAGAAAAAAATCACATCAGGTGAAGGACATCTCTCATTTCAGTTGCGTAACAAAAGTTCTTCACTGCACCCCTTTTGTCCACACTGCAATCAAGGCACTCAACAAAGCAGTGACATCTTCACTTTAACAATATAAATAGTGGCTCTGAACCAATTTACTAAGCATTTCATGGTGAAGTAAGAACTGAAATGGGTATTCTGTAAAATACTTGGACTGTTTTGAAAGAATGTCCAATGCATTGAGTCTGGGGACTGCAGCCCTTAGACAAAGCACAAGGTAGCAGGAGCCTGTGTCATAAGTCACTGCATGGTAATCCAGCAAGCACTTTAAAATCAGCCAAACTTTCTTCACCCAAACAAATAATGAGTATTTATTTGGTATTTTTCCAGACTGTTCATCAAATTGTATTGATTTTTATCAGTTCATAAACATCTCAGTTTGAACTTTACATCGCTCTTGACATAAGACCTAGATTAAAAATGTTTAAAACCTAATGAAAGTTTTCCAAGGCCTGGAAAAAAGTCCAGATAAGCTGTGTTTATTTGGTGGCTGACAAATACTGTTAATATCTGAGACAGAATGTCTACAGTAGCTTTTTAAAGCATCAAACCTTTTTTAATTGATTCATTTCAGGAGTCTTGTCAAGTAGTAACACATACGGGAGTTCTTGTAAACTCAGTGGTAAGAAGCAAAATACAGGAATCAAAGCAATAATATTTGGCATTCTGGAAGAGCAAATTTGAAGACTGACAAATATCAAAATAAATTAAAAAATATCATCGCATATGCTCCTATAGCTTCCAACATTTATCTTCTCAAACAGGATTAACTGAATAATTCATAAGTGCTGCAGAATGGGGAATGAATGAGTTTCCTATACCAGTCTTTGTGAAAGTCATTACCAGCATCACATGGGGTTCCCAGTACTCCCTTTTACACTATGAATGAGTGTTTTATTCAGTTTCTCTCATGACAACTCATGAGAGCTTTTTCCCTTCTGTGCCATCATTATGTATGGAACATACACTGTTGCCAGCTATTTTTTTTCTTTTGTTCTTGCAGTTTGTATTATTTTCAAAAATAGTGCAGCATTACAATTGGACATTTGCATTCCATGGAAGCAGAGGATTTTCATGCATAGGACTGAAATCAAACTCTCATTTTACAGAAAAAAAGAGCATGCTAAAGCTGTTGATCGGGTTAGAGATTGTGTTTAAGCTCAGGACTGCTTCTTTTACTCTCAACTGTGAAGTCCCTGCAAAGGCAGGGACCTCAACTGGTAATATCAATTTTATTACCTGTCAAATGTAGTTTATAGCAGGTGCTTTTTCAGTGACAGCATCCCCATCCCCAGAATGATTTAATCTCAAAGCCAAGGAAAGATAATGTTCTTGTGCAATCAACAAGAATCCAATTAGTGCATGTGTCTCCTTGGCTTTATCTCTATGCTCCAGGCATTACTACGGGGATCCAGCTCTCGCAGCCTGTCTCAGCCTTATGCAAGCAAACATTTCTTGGAGCAGAGGAGCTTTGCACTGACCAACACACTTGTACCGTGCAGTGCATTTGCACAACTCTTCCGCTCCCCCTTTAGACGAGTCCTGCATCTATCTTTGCCTTCCTTGAGAGGCCTGTGATCATACTACCCAAATAGATTTGACACCCTCCGTGGCCATTTCTAGTAGAGGCTACAGTTTTCTTTCCAGGTGGCAACAGGAAGCTCCCATTGGGAAGAGGAAGACAGTAGGAGCGAAAGTTCTGGGAGTGAAACTGCTGGCCACTCACACGACAAGGATTGAGAGGCGGGTAGAACACCTGCAGGAACCTGAACAGGTTTCTGTTCCTCTTTTTAAGTTCCCTATGAGAGAAAGGAATAAATTTCTTTTCATTGCCACATTTACTTTGGGAAACTAAGGCAAAGGTCATGTGCTGAATGCTGAGTCACTACTTTGATTTATGCACCCGTTGCAGTTCGTGTTTTATCCCTGCATGTTCAGTAATCATGTGACATTGCCAACCATTAGAGTCAACTTATCTCCACAATTAAAATAATTCTCCATAAATATACAGGAAATGCTTAGCGTGACTGTAAAATAACACATAATTTTATGGATTGTTAATTTTAAAACTTGTTTTCTATATTTGCTCCTTTACAAGAGAAGAATGAAAAGTAAGCAATACTATTCATTTTTTTCTAAACTAAGAATTTTATAATTGTTTCCAAAAGCTATTATCAGCTACATTTTACTGGTAAGGAGACAATTGTGGAAATCATTGCAGGAAACGAGAGGCACTATCTGGAGCTAAATTAGTGTTTGCCTTCTAGCTCTCTGAATGAGACAATTTATAAAACAGGGATCCTGTCAGTTGGACACATTCTGCTCTTCCACAATGGAAGATGAAGCACCTTTACTTTACTAAATTCCATGCCCCAGAAAAGCATCCAGTTTAGCAAAACCACGTTTTCTTCCCTGTTTTTCTTGTATTTTGCTTTGGCAAACTATGCTTCCCCCTTAAATGAGCTCTGCATGGAGTTCCACATGGGTTCAAGACCACTCAGTTGTCTGGGCCCTAAGCACACTGCAGCTGTGTGTGGTATTGGTGAGATATAAATAGATCACCATCTCAGCGGGTTTTAAAGCTACAAATAAGCTTATTAAAATTGAGACATTGCACAACTGCATTCAGTTCTATTAATGCTGATCTTTCCATTCAGTAACACCGAATTCAGTTATTCCATAGCATTGCAGACAAAGGAGACAGTCAAAGTGATCTCTCCAGATCTAAGTTTACAGCAGGTATTTCTCTGAGTAAGAACAGCTACTTTTCAGCAGGCTAATGTTTGAGAATTAAAAAAATGTATAAAGCAATATTTTGTTGACTTAGAGGAAGCCTATCTTTATATCCTCACATGCATCAAACTCAGCTTGGTAAGAGAGCTAAAATGTACAACAGGTATTGCTGGTGCTGGTGGAGGTTTTGCAACTAGATGAACTAGTTAAACTCTACCCATGGTAAATACTGTTCTGTGTTTCAAAACCTAAATAACCATCTGTTTTAATTTCCAAACATCCAATGTAATAGTGATTTCACTTGGTAGTCTACATTTTATGACCCTTTTCTCTCAGATAAACATTAGATTAGTCTCCTGGTGTCTAAATAGATGCTAGTATCTCTAAAGAACTAGAAGAGAAATGGAAATGGAAGACTTTGAGAAAACTTTCTTCTCATTTCTCCTTCAATTTTCCTTTTCTAGGATAATAGAGCTTTTCAACTTCTTTGAAATCTTACCAACCTTCCACTACATTTGCATTCTATAACAGATTTATTTATATTTAGCATTTTTCTTTGGCTAGCAGAAGAGGTTATGATGCTGGATTAGTGCTTTATTCATAGCAGGATTTCAGATGAGTCACGGATATATCTCTGCAGCAGCTGTTGCAGACCTTGTAATGCCATTATGCCCTGACTCTGAGTGAGATGTTGCACTGAGGTACTGTGGCTCCTTCTCAGTGATTTCTACAACACAGAAGCCCTTCAATGTAGGTGATGGGAGACTATGAAAGAAATTTTGATGTAGAGCATATCCTGCAGGCATAATGCACACAACATGCACTTTACAAGTTCTGTGACCTTTTCAGATCTTGTATGGAAAAAGACTGTAGAAGATGAGGAACATGTATTTGTAGAAGTTTGTAGCTGTGACCTGTCAAAAAAGATTCACTTCCTACATCACAGTAAAAAAACCCAAAACATTTCCTAGTTCATGGTAAAAAAACAACCGAAACCCAAAAACTCAAAACCCCCAACTAGCCAGTGAGACAAACAAGGAAAAAAACCCCACAAACCCAACAACAACAAAAAATAACCAAACAAAATGCTTCTTTGCTCGTAGTAAGAAAAAAAAAAACCACAAAACAAAAAGAAAAATAAATACTGCTTTTCTGATGATTTTAAAAAGTCCTATTGCCTTACTCATGGTAAAAAGCCTTTGCAGACTCACTAAGGACCACTAATGTCTATGAGAGCTTTTAGAGGTCCTGCTGAAAAAGTACAAAATTGTACTACAGAAGAAAATAGATGTCCTTTGATATCAAAAATTTGGTCAGGAATTTAACTGAATGTCTGCAGAGGATTAGAAAGCATCTTAGATGTTCCCAACACCATTACAAAATTCTGAGTTCTGGGGAAGAGTTATCATGAGCGTAGACCCAGATAATGCTTGACATTTTAAGCTTCATTCAAGCCAAGAACTCTGCTAAGCTTCCACCCTTGAGTGATGCCATCTGCACAGGAATATTAATCCCGTATTTATCTCTAAGGTCTCTTATGTTAAAATTGTCACACTCAGCTAAATTCAGATTTAGAGCAGATAACCTGCTACACCTGGGGATAGGTACACAAAGTACAGCCACTTGTCCTAAGCACTCAGTAAATAACAGCTGTGATCGCTTGTTTCTGACAAGTCATCCGGTCAGGTAACAGGCATTACTTTGGACTAATGGAATATATATACCTGGCTTCTTACATACATTTCTAACATTACACTTGCTAGTCAATGCTCATTTCATTTGATTTCATTCCACTGCCTTTATTTGTGTATATCTGGAGTTAATCTGGTTTCTGAAGATAGAAATAAAGTAATAGAGGACACGCATATAGAGATTTAGTATTAACAAGTTGTATTTCTGAAAATCAGAAATAGAATGGTGCAAAATTTTTATAGTGTGAAGATACACAAATAAAAAGGGATAGAAGAAAGAGCTAAATAATTTTTTACACTGCTGATTACCCAAAAAGATAGATATTTTTTGACATGCCAAACATCTCAAAGATAAAACATGAATTCTCACCACCTAATACAAGGGAATGGGCACCTGTCATGTTACACATTCACTCACTCTGTATTAGAACCTCCCTCAAAGCTTTTCAGAGACTCCTATCATGCTGCATGTTTTCATATTGCAATGAACCCAGCACAAAGACGTTATTTTGTTTAAAGGTCACGCAAACATTAGTGGAGTACACTCTTAAACAAAACTATTTCATAAATACACATGGTTAGAATATTTCATAAGGGCCCAGTGTTGCAAGGTTTTGAATATATGAGCAATGACCTCATTCCCCAGATTTGTCTGTATTTATCACCGACATAAAAGGGAATAGACATCATAAATGCTTACAAATACATCAACACAGATCAAAATAATCTTGTTCCATAATGGTAAACATCACCTCTGGGCGACTAGATATAGGCTAGATATAGTGTGTGTGAACAATTAGGTACTGTTAAACTGAAAGTTGGATGTTTTAGTTCCTTACATTGCCTGTTCAAAAGTTCCTGAAACAAGATACAACAGAATCTTCTTTTTTAAAAATGTATTGCAGCTGCCGTTCTATATAGGTAGTTTCATATCTCTCTTCGTTGTGATATTGCAGAGCTAAATGAATGCTGAAGACAGACTTTATTAGAAAGTAAAATACCATGTCATGTGCATCTAACATAGACTAGGCAGAATTATATTCTTCATTTAAGAGTGCTATTCTTTTAACGATTACACGAGAATGCCCTTCTGTTCTTCATCTTTTTTTAATTGTGCCACATTAACTTACTCTAGAGAAGACAGAAATAAAATCGATAGTGCAATAGGTCACATCATTGAGGAATAATACTGCTTTATAGCACAGTATTATTTGTCACTGTGTTTTTTAGGCAGAAGCAGGTTTTTAGTTTGTTCTACCAACTATAAAATAACATGATGCGTTTAAAACTACTGAAAAAAATATCTGGGCAGTATCCTTGAACTCCTAAGGTCAATAGCAAAAGGGATTGTCATGTTTAGCATGTCCAGGATTTAATTCTGAGCTTTTCTTTTCACTGAAGGACATGGAATATATCAAAGGAAAGTTTTTGCAAGAGCATATGAAAACAAAACTTCTTTGAGAAGTTGGGAAAAGTGGTTTGTGACCAAAGTCTAAATGCACATGAGCAGTGTTTCATGTGTGTATTAAGCCTGTAAGGTTCAACAGGCAGCCAGGATGCTGTGACTTTCAACTCAGGACAAACTGACTCTGTAACCCTTTCAGTAAAACTTCCTAGATTTTTAACGGCATTCTAGAGCCAAAGATAAAAAAATCCATCATGCAGGTTATTTTCAATTTTCACTGAAGTTATTAGATTTCAATCTAAACCATCTGACATCTTTAGTGTCAAAGTTGTTCTTTTACAGGTGGACTAGCATTCTCCTGGAATGGCTTGATGAAGTGTGCCATCAACATCATGAGTATTCTGACACTCTTGAGTTTCAAATCTTATCTGTCATAAGAGTTTTTGGACATTTGGTTATTTACCCACAGCCCAAGAGCTGAGGCTCTTAACTGAGGACTAGGATGAGCACCCACCCCAATGTCAAACACCAGATGTTTGCCCATGAGTGTGTAGAAAGCATGAGCTTCTTGATGTCCTGAAAGAGGTGTACTTGAGTAGCTTAAGACACTTTACCTATTATTTTAACTCCTCTCTCTTCCTTTGCTTTGTACAATGTTCCATTACTCTTACCTTCCCTATCCACAACTATTTCCCGACTCCAGTCCTCAGTGCTGCAATCACACCTCATCCTCCTTGGCACACAATTGTCTCCAAAAGTAACACTGAAAAACACAGGAAGTTTAATTTTTTTATTTGTTCAATGTTAATCCAGGAAGTGCCCTCCTGATCTGGGAAAGACACTGGGAAAAGCTAGTACAGAGGGGAATCCTGCTCTGTCCTTCAAGTCCCAGCAGACAGTGTAACCTTCAGAGATTTGGCTGTCAAATACTGACTGCACTGAGAATCTGCAAGCTCAGATGTTTGGAGTCATGACTCGCCCAATTTCAAGTTGACTTTATTCTCAGCCTCTTTTGAGCAATGTCATAAGGCATTCCTCTGACAATTAGGCAGATCAGCTGCACCTCTGCAAAGGTTCTGCAGTTTCTCAACTAAACAATCAGTTAATATTTAACATAGGAGTCCCTCACCACACCATTTTCTCTCTCTCAAAAGGCTGGCTGCTCATATTTGGATGCAGTGAAATCAGGAAGATACAAGAAGGCAGAGAGATCACTTTCCAACCTCAAATCTCCTACACTGCAAGAGGGCACTACAGGCAGTGCCCATTGTAGTGCCCTACTACTACAGAGTGACACCTGCTCACTCTTCTCAAAACATGGAGCTGACTCATGCACTATATTGCTTCGTTTAACAGATTCCGTTATGAGTGGATTTCAGATTGATAATTAATTTTTGGGTTGTGATTTCCTTTTCTTTACTCATATTTGAATATTCCTGCTATCATAGCTCCTAGCTACCTCTAGCTAGATACTTGGATAGATACTTAAATCTCTTATCAGTGCTTTCTGTAACTGACTGCCTGTAAAACTGAAATAATTTTTTTTATAGAAGTTCTCCTTATTCACCCTCCTTGTTCTCCCAGAAGCATGTATCTAATTGGATATGAGTATTTTAGCAATGTTTTTTTGAAAAGTATCCCAGCTGTTTTCAATTTAAACTTTAGCGGCCTTGCTCACCATACAGTTACTCCATACACAGTGTCATAACATCTTTAAAATTGAAACTGTTAAAACCAGCATAAAATGGAGGAAAATAGCAGTGAATTCTACTGCTGATATCAATGTAAAATTATATAACTTAAATTTGCACTAGTTTCTTAAAGTGAAAGTAATCACTGAACAGCAGAATTAAGTGGTCATGCTGTGAGTGCCACCAGGCATTATCCTTTTAACATTTTCTTATATGATTTGCCCTCATAGAAGAAACCAATCTAGTACAAACATCTGCATTTTGTTTCTCTTCTGTGGTTTTAATCTAGTATTTGCATAAGCATGTGATCGGCCACAAAGAGGCCATCTGGCTGGCCACACTCTCCTTGATCCATTTTCTTTATGTGCCAACAGCGCTTGCTCCTGTGCTATGTTCCTTGTGGATAAATCCGCTCACCACAACACTATACCCAAAATATCAGCACGACTGTTTCAGTTTCTATCTGCTGAGCAATGAGTGCTTGTGTGTTTGCCACAGCTTCACAAATATCAAGGAATGCCTGCAGAATGCTACAACAGCCTTGAACCCACTAAGAAGGCCAAGTAGTCTGGCAAGAGATTCAAATCTTTGCCCTGCTGATTTTCTTTTTCAGGCATGATGAATCTCCTATTTTTTACAGCTGTGACTGACTACCAAGAGAGTTACATACAGACCTTGACCTTCATGTTCCCCTTTAACTGTCTGGTTTTGTATGACTGTTCTTCCTGTTTACCCAGTTTACAGTTACAGCATGACAAGGTCCTGTGGGTTCAGCAGACAAGTACTGGCAGTCCTGTAAGAAACTGTCTCTACTGTGGACCTATGTTTATGACTTAAGACCATGGAAACCCAAGATGATGATCATTTCAGCCCAGTCTTGTATGGTCTTGAACACCTGCAGAGAGACCTTGACAAATTGGGCAGTCACCCACCATATGAAGTTCTGAAGTAGTGACTGGGTAACCACCAGCCATATGAAGATCAACAAGGAAAGTGCCTGACTCTGCACTTGGAATGGGGCACTCCTGAATGTACACAGACTGGGGAATGAGATGCTGGAAAGCATTGCCATGGAAAGGGACATTGGGTTCCTGGTCGATGACAAGTTGAACATGAGTCAGCAGTGCCCTGGCAGTCAGGAGGGCCAACCCTGTCCTGGGGGGCATCAGGCACAGCATCGCCAGCCGGGCAAGGGAGGGGATCGTCCTGCTCTGCTCTGCACTGGGGCAGCTTCACCTTGACTGCTGGGGACAGTTTTGGTCAATATAAGAAAGACATTAAACTATTAGAGAGTATCCAAAGGAGAGCAATGAAGATGGTAAAGGACCTTGAGCAAAAGCCACATGAGGAGCAGCTGAGGTCACTTGTTCTGTTCAGCCTGGAGAAGAGGAGACTGAGGAGAGATGTCATTGCAGTCTACAACTTCCTTTTGAATGGAAGAGGAAAGGCAGACACTGATCTCTTCTCTGTGGTGCCCAGTGACAGGACCCAAGGGAATGGCCTGGAGTTGAGTCAGAGGAGATTTAGGCTGGATATTACAAAAAGGTTTTTCGGTTGGGCACTGGAACAGGCTTCCCAGAGAAGTGGTCACAGCACCAAGCCTGCTTCAAGAAGCATTTGGACAATGCTCTCAGACACATGGTGTCTCCCTCTTGGGGAGGGGGGTCCAGGAATTGGACTCAATGATCCTTGTGGGTACCTTCCAACTTAGCTTATTCTGTGATTCTGTGACCTCCTCTGAAAGGCTAAGCACTGTTCTTAGCATTATTATTGAGGCCAGGATATCACTGTAATAGGGCTGGCATTATGTATGTTAATATCAAAAGAGAATAGCAAGGGACCGTAAGGATATTGTAGTTCCAAACCACCTGTTGTGGGCAGGGAACCTTCCACTAAACCAGGTTGCTCAGAGCCTCATCCAGCCTGGTCTTGACGACCTCCAGGGATGAGGAGACCACAACCTCCCTGGGCAACCTATTCCAGTGCCTTACCACCCTTACAGCAAAGAATTTCTTCCTCATACCTAATCTAAACCTACTCTCCAGATTAAGNAGAGAAGTGGTCACAGCACCAAGCCTGCTTCAAGAAGCATTTGGACAATGCTCTCAGACACATGGTGTCTCCCTCTTGGGGAGGGGGGTCCAGGAATTGGACTCAATGATCCTTGTGGGTACCTTCCAACTTAGCTTATTCTGTGATTCTGTGACCTCCTCTGAAAGGCTAAGCACTGTTCTTAGCATTATTATTGAGGCCAGGATATCACTGTAAGAGGGCTGGCATTATGTATGTTAATACCAAAAGAGAATAGCAAGGGACTGTAAGGATATTGTAGTTCCAAACCACCTGCTGTGGGCAGGGAACCTTCCACTAAACCAGGTTGCTCAGAGCCTCATCCAGCCTGGTCTTGACGACCTCCAGGGATGAGGAGACCACAACCTCCCTGGGCAACCTATTCCAGTGCCTTACCACCCTTACAGCAAAGAATTTCTTCCTCATACCTAATCTAAACCTACTCTCCAGATTAAGGCCATTTCCCCTTCTCCTATCACTATACGCCTTTGCAAAAAAAAAAAAAAAAAAAACCCCAAAAAAAACCAAAAAAAAAAAACCTGTTAAAAAAAAAAAACCAAAACTGTTCAAAAGATAAATAAAAGCTTCCGAAGCTGAGAATTTGGAAGTCATGTGTGACAACTTCTAAAGAAGTATATGGCACAATGAAGACAGACGTCCCCAAAGATCTCTTCCTACACAGCCTCTCTCTCTGTCTATATACATCCATCATTCTTGCAAATTGAGTTATGGGAAAGCCTATTTTGGGAAAAGATAAAGAGTAACTTCCCTTTGCTCCACATGTAAAATAGAAGATATGAAAGAAAAGGATAATGAGGTAGATTTAAAGAAGTACTGATACACTCGCTTTACTGACCAAGAGGAATGCTCCTGATGGCACATTTAATAGTATCTGTACTGTCTTTTCAAGGCCAAGCTATAAAACAGACCAAGAACCGACTATAACTGTATTGCACCATTGTGGACATCTGTAGGTTGGCTGCTTCCAACTACCACACTTCCTTTTAGCATGTGAGATCATAACTTTTCAGGAACTTGCATGTGCGATGCGGGCCAACTGATGCTGCCACATGGTGTTACAGGATGCACACCAGAGAACATGTTCTTGCAGATTTCCATTGCGAGCAACCACGAGCTTGGGTTTGTGCTATGGAATTATATATCCTGAAGTATTTTTTCCTTCCGTGCCCTGAATGTGAATCTAAAAGAGTATAAAGAAAATTTGAGTAAAGGATCTTTAGGATCAGGTGTAGAGCTTAATCTACAAAGAACAGGATATATAGATGTAGCATCTATTTGTTACACCCTGGATCTGCTTTGTTTCTGTTTGTCTGGGGTTTCTTTGCTTTCCTCTGATTTTTTTATGCACTCAGGCACCACTACAGCAGCTGAGGAAGAAACTAACAGGAATGCCTTCACAGGTTTCTATAAATCAGACTAGAGATTGAATTATTTCATGTGTTTTGTGGCATATTCTATATGTCTAAATATCCACTTCAGGGGTTTGAGGTTTCTTTTATTAACATGTCTTACCTCAGGGAAGAAGATTTGTATTTCATAATCATAAAGGAATGCTCAATATAAATTTACATTGGCTTGTACGGAACAAGCACATCCGACAATACAACTTTCCCAGAAATAACATTTGGGCAAACAGAAGATTTGCTGTTTTTAAACCACCAAAGTAATTTTCGGGAATTTCACTAGAAATACTTGAAATATCAGCAAAGAAAAGTCAAACTTTTAAAAAAAAACTTGCTTTGGAAATATATTTATCTGAGAAGATTAAAAACCTAACATGAGAAATTCCAAAGTTTAGAAAATAACAATGAGTTAACATGTAATTTTGTAAATGAAACTTATTACCATTTTAATGGTTTCAGGAAGAATTTTAAAGCACTTAATCAGATCTGCTCATAGAATAGTTAGCAGAAGCTTATGCTTAGACATACTCACAATGGATTTAAAAATCAGTACACAAAGCCTGTAAGCATTACCCTTTCAGAGGGTCAAAGAAAGTAAAGAAAGAAAGCACAGCACTAGTTGTGTTCAGCAATACCATACATACTCTTCTAGTAAATTACAGACTCATCTAAGTTGCTTCCCTGTACCTTTTTGAATTTTAGATGTAGCTATTTATAAAATTCCATTAGACACTTCCCATGTTATGGGAGTACCTCATGTATTAAATTACAAAAGTAATGGCTCAAAATTATGAGTGTTTGAGATTAATTGCAGAGCCACCAGTTGCTGCAGTATCCTATGAAGCAGAAAAAGACATATACCAGAAATCCTTTCCACAAAGCTCTGGAAAAGAAGCAAAGGTTACAGTAATAATTTTCCCTTCCACCACTGTATAAAACCTGGCCACTTGTTTTCTGTCAATATATGACAAAGGGAAAGCGTACCACTTCATATGCATTAGTAGCATTACTGGGTAAATTGAGACTAAAATTTTATATATGTCAAGTTTGCGAAAACTTCAAGCCTGCAGGCCTCATTTATCCTGCTTTATATGCAGTCATTTTATATAGAGCATTTCTTACACTGGTAGGCTACTACAGTGCATAGTAAGTATACCAGAAAGAATGAAAACCTCTATATTTTCTAATAAAGTAAGTGTTTATACCATTTGCAAGAACAAGTCTGAGTTGGGTTAAGTAGTCTATATCCTTGAAGGCCGAGATGAAATGGTGAGATAAGACTGGATCATCATAGCTCAGTCAAATCATCAAACTACAGAGTAGTGGAGGTGATATTTTTGACATATGAATAAACGTGTATCCTTTCACAATTTTCCTTTATTAGCTCAACATTTCAGCTGTCATTGCAAGACATTTTCTGAAATGTCTGGAATAACTTATTCTTCTCAATGAATATGCAATTTTTCTGCATATATTTAAAAAATGAGGTTTCTGTCATCTTTTGTTCCAAAAGGTAGTGTGTGCTAATAAATTAATGCTAATAAATTTCTATCTCTTCCACCAGAGCTTCCACATATTTCAAAATAAACATTGAAATTGAAGAGGAAACTCAATTAAGAGTGTCATCTAATCTTTAAAGCAGAATATAGGCATATTGTTTAACTTACAGCTGTGCTGTAAAGCAGACTAGCTTGCTTCTGTTTTGCAGTCCTGTCATGTACATTCCAAACAAGTGATGATCCAAAACTAAATATTGGATTCCTTAAATATAGAGCATATTCTCAAGTGCATAAACTAAGCATACTCTCAGCTTAAAAAGCTGCAGAAGCCTTTTCTGACCTGTTTGTATCAAAAAAGAAGGATGGTGTGTGGAGGTGGAAACTTCTTGAGTAACACAGGCGCCATTTACATAGAAGAGGTGAAAGGATGGAGCTCATACAGTTGTCTTCCAAAGGAAAGACACAAATACAAGGGCCAGTTGGTTCTGCTGGCAGATCTGGTGGGGGAAAGGTAGAAGAAATCAACGCTACTGTGCTTCTCCTGGAGTAATGTTGCGAGTGGATGGAGGCTGTTAGGAAATATAGTGGCTGAGTTTCATTCATTTGGATGACATCCGGATGAACTGTCTGTTGTGTAACTAAATGGTTAAACATGTTTATCTTACCATTGAGACTTTGTAGAATAAAAACTGGAAAACTGGAGAATTCCTTAACTGATGGTAAGATTTAATAAACCTTACTCATTCTTTCAAATATTACTCATGCTGTAACTTCAAAAAAGGCTTTTTCTTTAAAAAAAAAAATACTATTAAGCTTTCATAGTAACTCAAGAGTACACAAAAGTATACCAAGAATAAAGCTAGTAATTTTGTTGCTGTGCTATTTTGTGAGGTGGATAGTGGCCTTACTATCCATAACTTTAAATAACACTTGGCAGCATTTTTATAGTATCTTCTGTTCTCAAGAGGGCATACTTCAAGCGGCCCAAAGGTATCAGTAATAAGCACCACTTGCCAGGGATATTACAACCAAAAAAACCAGTGTAGACACAAAATAGCATCCAAATGTGGATTTAAGTGACAATCCTATTTGTCACCAGCACTGCAGTAATTTAGGGGAAAATGCATGTTGACCAGCATGTACATTGATTTATAGTGAGTTTCACAGTTTCGTTGCAGCCTTTTAACAATAGTGTAGCTGCTAGAAATTGCAAACCACTACTCCCACCCCCCTAAAGATCCTCTTTCACAAAAGGGCCCTATTTATGCTGGGAGGTTTATATATGTTGAGTCTGCTAAATGACTGCTTCAGTCAGGCTTCAATGGACTCTAACAGAAAACCAGAAGCTGTTGCTTGCCGAAACTGATTTGCACCAGCCAAGACTGCCCACAGCTGACCAACCCACAGTGAGGATTTCTTAAAAACTGGATGAGCAATGCATTTTGTTTTACCAGAAAAATGTATGAAGAGAGATCTTTCTACAACCCTTGTTTCTGGTTCTGAAAAAAAGAAAACAAAATTCAAAACCCATAAAAACACAAACAACCCACACAGATTGCTGCATAGGATGATGCAGAAGAGCATTCTCTTTTGAAGGACAGTCTTGAGCAGGTTTTCTGGCCACAGTATTTATTTCCTAATGCAGTCTTCTCTGAAGCAAAGTGTTCCTCTTCCTTGGTATATGAGCTCGGCATCTAAGAAAAACAAATTCTTGGTTCACTTTCCTCCATGAATGAAGGGCTGCTTCACAGAATCATAAAATCACTAATGCTGAAAATTAACTCTAAGATCATTGAGTCCAACCTTAACATCAGACTGCCAGGTCCATCACTAAACCATATCCCTAAGTACCAACATCTACATGTTTTGCTTGATCCATTTACAGAGATTAAATTTATACGATATTATCAAACGAAGATTCACTCTGTTGCTGTTAAGAAAGACCACATATGTATATCTTATTTTCTCATACTGGGTGTGTATGCTCTATAGTGAAAACGGCAGCAATCCTACATCTGTGGTATGTACTTTCTGGAGGACACAATGGTGGCCTTTAGTGGACACGTCAGCCTCAAATCCTCTCAAGATTCATGGGACAATAGTAGCTTTATTCCATGTCATAACTTCCATCATCCTCTAGGCAGTCAGTATGCCTACTGCCTGACTGAAACAGATGCAAGACATTATTATGCCAGGCAGACCTGCCTCCAAATCCCATCACCTTTCCTATTTTCTTCTGCATCCTGTTTCTACTGTGGCTGTTTTTACCGAGACATCGGGACAACACGCGGCAGGCGCACTGCTCAGCCTGTTGCAGCCACCCCAGTGTCACGCTCAGTGTTGAAGTGCTGCTGCTGCTTCCGCCCGAGGCATCTGCGGCTGGGACCTCCTTTCCAACAGCCCACACAGGAGGAGCGCCTGGATTCACACTGACTCACGGCTGTCAAACTGCGGCATCCTGACTGAGGAGAGATTAAAAATAAAAAGCCAGGCGAGAGTTTGAAGGCTGCCTGTCAAACAGAGCGTGGCACCAACCCTCTCTTCGCCTGAATGAGGGCTGTGGAACACCGTTTCAAATTCCCTCTCCAGATGAACGCCTCCCGGCCCCCACCACGCCCCTCGCTCCATTTACACCTCGCTCAGCAGCGTACGAGACCGAGGGAGGGAAGGAGTCCGCTCTGTACATAATCACGGCTGAGCAGCTCTGCCGGCTCCCCGCTGGGCCTGCTGCCCTTCGCCCCCTGCCCCCCTGGCCAGGCCGCCGGGCTACACAGGCTTGCCGGAGCACCGCTCACC